>CAJHUC010000719.1:0-90191 GCA_905146915.1 Ostreobium quekettii | reverse complement strand
GCGACCGCCCCCAGAACTCCGGAAACCAGCGGCCGCCCGCGGGCCGCAACAAGTGGTTTCGGAGCGGAGCCGAAGCCGGGAGCCGAGCAGGACGCAGCGGCGAGAGTGAGCGAGAGGCGCGGCATCCATTCGCCGCGGAGTGCCGCGCCAGAACCAGCCCCATCCAACGCGGCCGCGGAGGCGATCAGCCCGATCCGGGGGCTGAATCGCCGGGGAGATCCGCGGCCATCGAGCCCGCGCCCCGATTGGAACATCCGCGGGGCCATCCGACCGGCGCGCGGAGAGAGCCGGCGAGAGCCGTCCAAGGGGGTGACCAGCAGCTGGCCAGTACCCGGAGGAGCCGCGCCAGGCGCTCAACGCGCAGCCGAACACGCGAAGTCCAGTCAGCCCAAGCACCCAGTACTTTACGGTGCCAGAGCACCGGTACTGGCCAGTTCCAGCGAGCCAGGAGCAGTGCCAGTGTGCCAGGAGTCCCCAATCGACCAGAAAGGAGCAGAAAAAGGAGCAGACAGGTGACTAAGCCCAAGAGAGGGCAGGGCCCCAAGAAACAAGCCCATACCACCCGCCTAAGAAAAGGGGGTGAAGGACCTGCCCTAGAAGTGGGGGTCAATCTGCCGCTTCAAATTCTGCTGCAGGTACTGCAGGCGGGCCACAACTAGGCCGCTCTGCAAAGAAGATTGGGGCCCAGTTCAGGGGAACTGGGGGGAGATTCGGCACGGCAATAGGCAGGCCCTTCGGGGTCCAGAGATGCCCCTGCCTAGTGGCAGGTATCCCCCAGGGAACCGGCTGGAGAGGTGAGCCCATTGGCCACCTCAGGTACACAGGTCTGACCCACCCCGGTGATGATTGGTGGGCAGATCTTAGCACAATAGACGAGGCTGGGGGTGCCATAGGCCAGCCCAGAATGGCCATATCAGGCCGCCTCTCAGTACTCCCCTCGTCCCAGGCACGGGACATCAGGCTAGATTGCTGCGTGGAAGTTGGGACTAGGGCACGTGAGTAAGCACAGACGCACCCTCCGGAAAGTTACTAGGGGAACCGAGAGGTTACCCTACAGAGTACTGAGGGTAACTGTGTGCGAAAGTGTGCCTGAAAACCAGCGGAAGCGTGGTGATTCTGGTCTGAGAGGTCAAGGGGAGGATAGGGACTACATTTGATAGGGGGGATCAGTGTCAGTAGTCCAAGATCAGGTCTACCCATAGACTACACAGTTGCAGCTGTGTGAGAGGACAACAGTGATGGGTTGCAGTGTACAGTATTGCTACAGCATTTTTGAGAGTGTACCATGGCAGACTGGGACATCATGGAGTTGCATGAGCAGGAGGGCGTGTACACCAGAGATGGTTCAGTAGAGACAGTGGCAGGATCAGAGAGGTTACTGGACCAGAGCAGAGGTTGAGTATGGCTGACATCACTCGACTACAGAGGTCAGAGTCACGCTCTTCAGGGGGTTCTCATTGTTCTCGTTCGCCAGGTGCATCTACAGAGGCTGCACCATTGATGACCAGATCTATACGTAGAGAGGAAATAAATTCTGGGGTATTTGACGTGACAATAAAACCCCGCAACCCACCTACATTCTCAGGACGGACACAGGAGGACCCAGAGATGTGGGTTGGGCAGGTATCGAACTTCTTTCGCCTGGTGGGAGGGCCACCACAGAAGCAGGTTGCATATGCTTCGACGTTGCTACAGGGTATTGCACAGACTTGGTGGCAACGGAAGGTCAAGGCTTGGGAATACCCCAAGGATTGGGAAGCCTTTGCACAACAGCTGATCCGCAGGTTTAAGAATACGAACAAGGCGGATTCTGCAATGGCTACCCTGATGAACATAAAACAGAGGAAGGCAGAGAGCACCCATGATTTCATCAGCAGATTCGAGGCGGAGCTGGATAAAGTGGATACGTATGATGAATCGTGGGTACTGAGGATGTTCATTTGGGGTCTTCCCCAAAACCAGGCGATGCTAGTATCCCAGGGAAAACCATCACGACTGAGTCAGGCTTTCCAGTTGGCCAGGGATGCTGCCTTGGCCGCCCAGATGGCGATGCGCCCAGGAACAAGTGGAAAAACAGAGGGTAGCAGCAGTCAGAAGGGCCAAGGACGTGGTCAGGGTAAATCTACAGGCCAGCACAGTGGGACAGGGCAGAGTTCGACGCCTAACAGAGTATACAAGGCGCAGGGCTATTATGTGCAGCATGGGGGAAGAAATCGTGGCAGGGGGCAAGCTGGTAGGCCTCCGCACCCCACGCAAATGAAGCAAGCAAATGAGCTGTGTAGACAAACCGCGACGTGGACAAACCTACCGCTGGATCCGACGAGGGGACGCAGGACAAAAGTACTAAAGAGGGAGGCCCTCGGGAAGTATGCGCATAGCTGCCCAAGTTGATCAGGGGGATGGCTGGTCATCAGGACCAGGAGGCTGCTCAGCACGCAGCCGTGAAAGGAACCGATGCTTCCTTGCGTCAGGGGCAAGGAAACTGACTGGTCCCCACTCTGGCCAGTCAGGAGATAATCGGGGGCAGCAGGGACAGGTCATCCAGAGGACCTGTACTCTACAAGACAGGACACTCAGTCGCGCCAGACGTAGACGTCAGCAGAGGAAGTGGAGGTGGTTGAGAAGGCTGGAAAGACGTCGGATCCGACGCGCAATGCGCACTGAGCAGAAACAAGGCTCAATTGATGACACCCGGGAGATGGCTTTAAAGTCTCCAGCCCAGTTGGGAGAGACCCCTAAGGTGTCAGTGCAGAGGACTGAGCCTGCTCCAGCAGCTGATGCTGTGGGTTCACCAGCCCCAAGCACTGGAGTGAAGGACCACGTGCTGCTGGTTGTGAAAGCCGTGGTGAACGGGACAAGTGTCCCAGCGTTGATTGATAGCGGAGCGAGCAGGTCTTTTGTCAGTGACCGGCTCCAGTGTCATCAACCATTGCAGTTTGTGGGAGCATATTCGGCCTTGGAATTGGCCAATGGGGAAACCATAGTTTCCACCGGAATCGCCCCACGAGTACTGGTATGCATCGGGAAGGTACCTTGTCGACTCGCTTTGACTGCAGTACCGATGATGGAAGGGGTCCAGCTCATACTGGGAAAGGATTGGCTGGATATCATGAACCCATTGGTGGATTGGCGGTCAAACACGGTTTTTCTGCGTTATGGCTCACAGCTGGAGCCAATCCAGGGAATTCGTGAGAAGTCTGGCACGCATTGTCAGATAGTCGACAGAGGTCTGAACGGTCTCCAGTGCTACTTCAGAGACCTCAAGCAGGGTGATAGGTCTCCTACTACAGACCTGGGAAGGAAGTTGGCTGTACTATCATCACCTCAGTTTTGGCAGTATGATTCTTCGGCGAAGGAGTGGGTCCGGCAGCCTGCAGGGCTGCGAAGTTTGTCATCGCCAGGGACGGCTGATGTTCCCCAGGGGGGGAGTACCAAACCCAACAATTTTTCTCCAGACAACAACAAAGACCCTCACAAAACCCAGGGTCCCCCAAGGTGCAGAACTACAAGGACACGGAGAGTGGCAGGGAAGTGTGTACGGCAGCCTGTACGTGAAAAATTGGATTTCATTTCATTGCGTTAGGCAGCAAAACGGGCAAATAAAACTGACCTGCCTATGTACTTGTGCGTTCTGAGGGCCACAGAACTTCCTGTAGAGAAAAAGAAAAGGCCAAGGTCCAAGGTTGGTGCAGCACGGGGCATGACTGAGGGCGAAAAGCTGAGATTATCGAAGCGGCAAACAGCCCGCCATTCAGATATGCCGATGGAGATGCTGATTCAAATATATAACGGCAGAGGTCAGCGAAGAAGTCGTGAACAAATTGGCAGCATAATCGGCGAATTCCAGATCGCCCCCTCGACCAGTCGCCATATGGTTCACCTCCTGCCGCTGTCGATCACATGAAATTGACACTGGCCAGCGGAGGTAATCAAAGTCTACATACAGACTCAAAGACGGCAGAGCTGGACGAGCTAAAGCCGAAGGCATCGACGCTACATCGAGCAGGGTGACGGAATCTACCAGCCCGTGATGGCGCCCCTATCCTTTTCATCCCCAAGAAGGACGGGAAATGGCGCATGTGTATAGACTATCGGGCGTTAAACAAAATCACTGTCAAGAATCGGTATCCGCTGCCAAAGGTGGAGGAGCTATTGGACCGACTTCACGGGGCACGTTATTTCACGAAGATTGACCTCGCCTCTGGTTACCATCAAATCAGGGTGCGAGAGTCAGATATACACAAAACGGCCTTTGTGAGTCGGTATGGCAGCTACGAGTACCTAGTCATGCCATTCGGACTGTGTAATGTGCCAGCAACCTTCCAGCGCATCATGAACACAGTACTGCGGGAAGGCTTGGACAATATGTGTTGGTGTTCCTTGATGACATCCTGATATACAGCAGAACCAAGGAGGAACACCTACGACACATCAGGGAAGTTCTGAATAGACTTCGGTGGGAGAAGTTGTTTGGAAGGCTGAAGAAATGCGACTTCTTCAGAACCGAAGTCGAATATCTCGGCTTCGACGTGGGAGCTGAGGGGATCAAGCCCTCATTGTCGAAGGTCAGAGCAATTTTGGATTGGCCGACACCAACCAACGTCACTGATGTCCGGTCATTTTTGGGGCTGTGCAGTTTTTATCGCAGATTCATACGGTGGTTCAGCGAACTGGCAGCACCCATGATGGACCTCACCAAAAAGGACAGGACCTTTGTCTGGAACGATGAAGCAGAGAAATCATTCAACCGGTTGAAGACAGCAATGGTGACTGCTCCGGTGTTGCAGTTACCGGATTTCGAGCGGGAATTTGTGGTCACAACGGATGCGTCAGAGGTATCCGTCGGAGGTATTCTGCAACAGGACTTTGGCAACGGGCTGCAACCCATTTGCTATGAAAGCAGGAAGCTCAACCCCACTGAGACCCAGTACAGTGCATACGAAAGAGAATTTCTAGGCATCACCTGGGCTGTTGGGAAATGGCGGCATTATTTGGCCAGCCGCCACTTCGTCGTCCAGACAGATCATGACTCTTTGAAAAACCTGCCCAACCAGCCTGCTGTCAACAGGCGGTTTTGGAAATGGGTGCAGGTACTGCAGGGATACGATTGTGACATTGTCCATATCCCAGGAAAGGACAACCCTGCAGACTTCCTCACGCGCAGGAGTATTCAGGAATTGCGCAGTATGGCGGATGTGCGTGCGGAAGAGGAGTCATTGGTCCAACGTCTTAAGTTGAATGAAGGTGACAAGGGGGAGAACGAAATACAAAAGAAACTCGATGAAATTTTTAAGAAGTCGAGAACTGGGGAAGCAGTGGTGGCTGCTGGTGGGGGAGATCATTCACGTCATTCTTTACATTCTTTGTTGGTGACCAATGCCCGTGTCACACTGGAGGAAGGCTTGAGGGACTCAATTAAAAAGGGCTATCAAGAAGACAGCAGATGGGCAGAAGTGATGGAACAATTGGAATCTGCCCAAGGACGTGTCACCAAGATCGGGAATCGTGATTACCGGCTGAGTCATGGATTGCTGGAGATTAAAGTGAAAGACAACTCAGAGGACAGGCGACCTTGGAGGTTGGTGGTACCGGATGTGGAGGATGCCCGCAGAAGGATTATGGAGGAGATACATGCAGTACCATACACGGGTCATCTGGGCTACCACAAGACACTCAAGAAGTTACAGCAAAACTTCTACTGGCCAGACCACACGGTGGATGTGAGAGACTATGTGTTGGGATGTGAGGTCTGCCAGCATGAGAAGAGTGTCCACAAGGTGCCGGCTGGACTACTGCAGCCTTTACAACTTCCAGAGGAGAAATGGAGCGACATCAGCTTGGATTTCATCATGGGTCTACCGGTCAGTGAGAGGAGAAATGACGGGATACTGACAGTTGTAGACAGAGCAACGAAGATGGTACACCTGGTACCAATTCAGCAGACCATCACAGCTGCTGAAACTGCCCGTGTCTACTGGGACAACATCGGGAAGCTACATGGGATCCCCAGGTCAATCGTCAGTGATCGTGACCCAAGATTTGTGTCCAAGTTCTGGCAAGAATTCTGGAAGTTACTGGGGAGTAAACTGCGAATGTCCAGTGCCCACCACCCTCAGACAGATGGTCAAACGGAGGCAGCAAATAGGGTGGTGGAGCAAGTCCTCCGATGCACTATCCATGCGAGTCAGGACATCACACACTGGGAGCGTTATCTGCCCATGGTGGAATTCGTGATGAACAGCAGCGCATCACCAGCTACGGGGCATACACCGTTCTACCTCAACTATGGGTTTGAACCAGTGACCCCATTGGACTTGATACGGGACGTCGACCAGACAAACCTTGAAGGGGTTGATGTTTTCGTTAAACGTATGAAGAAGACGTTCAAGCTGGCAATGCAGATGGTTCAACAGGCACAACAGAGACAGAAACGCCAGGCCGACCAACGGCGGCGTGATCAGCGGTTTCACAGTGGGGAACAGGTGCTGCTGAGCACAGAACATCTACAATTGAAGAATGCACCTGTTCGCAAACTCAAGAGGCGATTCGTGGGTCCCTTTGCTGTGGTCCGTCCGGTGGGACCAGTGGCCTACGAATTGGAGCTGCCTAAAGGGTGGAAGATTCACAATGTCTTCCATACGAGTTTGCTTCGACCATTCAGAACGTCCAAATGGTCATCCCCACAGGAAGATGAAGACGCTGAGATTGAAGTTGAAGCTGATGAACCATACGACGTGGAGAAGCTGCTGCGGTGGAGATGGGCAGGCCCCAGTGGCAGGAGGCACAAGGAATTTTTGGTGTTATGGACAGGGTGGAGTTTGGATGATGCCTCCTGGATACCGGCAGGAAATTTCACCTATGCGAGAGAGCTGCAGAAGATGATCAAGAGGGACAAGCCCGAGGAAGTCACTAGTATGGGATAGTGACGCTTTCGAGGGCGAAAGCTACCCCAAGGGGAGAGTACTGTTGTGGAGCTACTTGGGGGCAGGCAGTAAATGATGTTTTCTGCAATTGTATTACATAATCTCGCTGAGTCATCCTTCTCTACGGTTTATTATGACTTCCTGGTTCCAATGCTTCGTTCAGCACTCAATTTGGTGGAGTTTGGAGGAAGATATGGCCTCGTGAAGCTGCAGTACTTAGAGGCCGGGTGCTGGGTGGGAATGTTTGGAATTAGAGCTAGATTAGGTTGATTATAGGTGACGGAGGGGCGCTGGGACACGGTCCGTACATTACATTGAACTGTCATGTCTGATGTGACGCGATGGACCCGCGACCGGGCATCGCGCAGGTACATTGGATGCGCGCCGCGTTGTGTCAGACTGTAATCGCCTTTCGGGCCCCTCTCACTGCCCCGCCGCGAGGCAGCGAACCACCGAACGCCGCCGCGAACCACCGCCTGCGCACGGCAGGCTTCGGGGAAGGTCCCCGAGCGTCCAAGGGCCCACCGCGCTACCGAAGAAACGAGCACCCCGCAACGCCCGCCGCAATTCGGCGGAGAGGCGCGGCATCGAGGCCGCGCCATCGGGTGCGGCGACCGCCCCCAGAACTCCGGAAACCAGCGGCCGCCCGCGGGCCGCAACAGGCCATTAATAAGTTCTGTATCAAGGATTTGGTATAAAAATGGCGATTCCTACAAGAACCAACCAAGGTCCTGCGGTGTCCTTAGTCTAAACTACACTAATAATTGAAATAGAGGGGCTCGAATAATGCAATGGGAAATTGACACCTACAAAAGCAAGACGCCGACAAGCATATGTTCGTTGCATTTTTAAAGTGAGGGTCAGCGCATCACCACCATAAATTATTTGAGTCTCTTCGCTGGGCTCCTCAGTGACGAGCCTTCGCATGATGCGAAAAGGGAATCAGTACCACCTACACGCAAGCATTGGCCCACGTCAATGGGGACGGGTGACGGCCAGTACGGCGCTCGGTGTTTTGCAAAAATCGGTGTTCATCATCCTGAGAAGATTGGATGATTTGTGTGCCTCCATGTAGAGGCAGATAAGCAGCATGTGAGTGAGACGAAGACTGGGACAAACAATAAACATATTGTTGTTATGCGGTTTGGCAGTGATGTTGCACCCAACGGTTGGCATGCAAATAATGGAATTTCATCATCATGCTAAGATGGAGCCGTTGATGAAAGACGGCAGGTTCGAGGGGTGGCAATCCCTGAGGGGGGTCGTTGGCCTGAGTACGCGACAACGGACTACAGCGGAGCGGAGTGTCTCTTGGGGCTCAGCCCCTGACACAGGTACAGGGTCCTACATTCATGTCATGGACTCGATTGAACCGGTATCAGCGTGACCTAACAGGATAACCTAGTCCCTAACAATCGAAGCCCGTGCAGTGAAGGGCGGCCGCCAAGCCTGGCGGCGCCCCGCGTTCCAACCTATTACCGGCACAGGAGCCCGCCGACAGCCGTGCCGGGGCCAGCCGCCGCGCGGCAATGGCGTCAAAGGCTCAGTGCGTGAAGGACGTGCCCGCGGAGGTCTTCATCGCGGCGTACGCCCAGCACCTTAAGGAGAAGGTGCGGGGGAACACGCGGGGGCTTGCAATCGGGTGCCTGCGATCAACGTTCGGCACAATCTGTTGGCCGTTGTCCGCGGCTGAGCAGCGAGAGCAGAGGCCGGGGGGGGGTCTGTCCGCCGGTGGAGGGGGGCCGGCCGATCTGTCTGTCCGAGTGGGGTGGCTGGACGTTGGGATTCGATGATCCCTGGACCGGGCGTCCCTGGGGTGGGGCCCTCGCCGTGCAGCTGCCTTGCGGGCTTGGGGGGACGCTGTGGGTGCGGCTGCAGCGCGCTGGGGTAGCGAATGGACGCCGAATGAGGCGGTGGGGATCCTGGGCGTTGTCCTGGACCGGCGTTGGCTGGGAGTGCGCGTTTGGATGCGCCGTGCGATCAGCGCGATTTGCGATCCGGCACCGTGCCTCGCAGGCATAAACTTACCCTGCCTTAGTATCACCCCCAAGGAAAGGAAATGTGAGGCTGGCCAGTGCCGCAAAAGATGACGGGCAATCTAAGAACACAAGCAGAATAGCAGGCAGCCTTGAGCGAGTTTTTGGGTCCTCCATGGCCGGGGGGGTGTTAATGTTTTGTGGATTTCTGTCGCAGCTTGAGGTGCCCCCGTGGGTGGACATTGTGAAGACCGCTCCATTCAAGGAGCTCCCACCTAGAGATCCCGATTGGTATTTCATCCGTGCAGGTAATTGCTCCTCCGACTGTATTTTGACTGGATCGGATTGTCTTCCCATTGATTGTCAGCACATCATCTTTTCGCGATGAAATGCCTTGGTGAAGCCCCAGCCCAATCTGCAGTTGCAGAACCGATGCAATCAAGTTGTTCTCGTTCAGAGTACAACACCAGAGATTGTCACGGGATGTTGATTAAATTGGGCATTGCATCTATTGCCGAGGGTTTGTGTTACTTGCCAGTACATTCCAAGCCCTGGGGGGGAGCCTGTGTGAGCCAGCTCTCCAGCAGCCACCACCTGAAATTCGCTTCAGTATGACACAGCTGCTTGCTAGGCAGTTGTCGAAGCATCTTGATTATGTTTTGGAATTGCAACTGGACAATTGACTCCACCTTCTCTGCCTTTTTTCAAAGTATGTCACCTACTGCAGATTGCGTGACCATCATATTGTGACAACGAGCTGGCTACTGATTGCTCTGACCCTTGTTCTGCCGATTTCAACGATAACAATCCTTACAAACGCCCAGCATCTCCTCCAACGTGGAGGTGTGTGGCATCTGGTCGCTTTATTACGATGCAGCAATTCGCAGTGATGTAGACAATCTTGGCCTGACTCCGTTTTGTGGGAACAGCCTCCATCCTCCGGAGGCTGTATCTCAGCCAGGACATCGGTGTTGGGTGCTTCCGGAGGATATACGGTGGCCGCACCTCCAGGAGGGGGGCAAGACCTGAGAAGAAGGCGATCGCATCCGCGGGCCTTATTCGCCACATCCTGATTCAGCTCGAGAAGGTGGGGTTTGTGAAGAAGAGCGACAATGAAAAGGGGGGCCGCCGGCTGACTGCCAAGGGCCAGAGGGACATGGACCTTGTGGCAGGGGGCGCTAAGTTCAAGACTTATGTTTTCTGAGGGGGTTGAATAGCTGAAAGTTTGCATTTACAAAAGATGTGAAATATGGGAGGCTATGGATGCTCTTGTGTTCTTGAACAGCAACTCAAAGGGATGGCTGAGCCATGGGGTTGCGGAAAGCCTGCCCAGCCGAAAGCCAGCTAGCAGGAGAACTTGCTCCTTGGTATGCTGTGTTTGCATAGAGCAATAGTTGTGTATGTGGCCTTGCAACTGCAATCTTTGAGACCGCTCCCAGATCTCTTAGGGCTCTTTGACTGCCATAGCGTTCAGAAGCGCCCTGAGGCAAAAGAAAGCCCACCAAGCAACATTCGCAAAGGCTCAAATGGGTGGGATGGGGAGGAAGAGTCAGAGTTACCAATGTTGCTGCATTGGGACCTGATTGAAGGATTGCGTCGTTGATTTTAATGCTTGTGCACAGCGTTCACCTGGCCGTCCCTTCCCAGGAGACTTGAGCAGCTCTCTGCAGAGATAGTTGAGCACAGTCGATGTGCCATGGTGTGTGTCTGTATAGGCACCGCGCTCATGAGCATGGAGATGCTCTTTAATTGAAGAGTGGTTTGAGACAATAGCACCCTTGACAATGCGTATTCTAAGACTAGTGTCCAGCTGTTGAGAGTGCGAATCCATCCACCACGCCTGCTGGTCCTTTTGCGCACAATTGTGCTGCCTTGGTGACATTATGGCCCCGTGCTCATGAATGCCAGTGCCACCAGTCAAATGTGCCCATCTGTTTGAGACCATGCCAACAGTAACAAGCCTTGCATCGAGTCTGTTGCTGCCGACGGCGAGGGCTGCTCGACCGTCAGTGCCAGTGAAATGCAGACGATATTCTCGTCGAGAATGGACAAACAACCAGAACGGGAAGCGAGCTTCGTTTGTGTGGTTTCAAAACCTTGATAAATGAGCATAGTTTGATGCCATTGAGGAGCTCGTATCTGTTAGCAAGGCTCATTCGCAGCGAGGTGCATGTTTCTCGCCCATCCCAAAGCTTGCTTCAAAGCGGAAAGGAAACCATGGCATCGTGACCGTCACCCCTTGGATGGAGAGTAATTGTGACACTGATGCACAAGCTTGGGTATGCAGAAGGGCCACAACAACAACGCCAGCCGAATCAGCACCGGCGGCTCCCCACCCTGCCCCGGTGTTGCTGCCCGCCAGACCGCACCAGGAGTCGTTTGGCACTCCCGGCCTCGTGACGACGTCGCTGATCGTTCTTGATGGTCTACGACCGCCAAAAAGACTACAAACTTCACCCCGCAACCAACCACTATTCTCCCTGCCCCACCCGCTTTGGTTGACGGCCGGGATCTGCAGCGGATTTAAATGTTTGAGTCGCCCCCCGTGGCTGTTTTCCTTCCATTTGGTGCCATCGTACGCGCCGCGTCCCACTCCCCGGCGCCTTACCCGACCGGACAGGCCTCCACGGCTGCGCCTCAACCACCAGCTACGCTCGTTCCGGAGCAGAGCCACGCGGCGCCCGCTGACCACGTCCCCCCCTGGAACAGCAGCCCGCCCAGCACCCCCTTCCTGCACCGTCTCTCCAGTACTTAACGCGCAAGCCCCTCCTTTACGCTGATAGTCACGCCTGCCGCACAAGACGGCGTCGTGTCTGTACGAGACAGCTTTTGTCGACAGGGTCTTGGGGGGCGCTATTGCGCGACCGGCCTCCCAAGGCACAGCATTCGTACCGCCCTCGTCGTGCGAAGTTCGGCCAGCCCAGCGCGCTTGACGATTCGGCGGATCCACTAATGCGCGCGGCCAAGCCAGCCGGCGGGCAGCCGCGCGGGGCTCACCAGGCCTCCGCCCAGCCCACAGCCCCGTCGAAAGCAAATCTGGGCCCGCCGGAAAAACGGGCCGCCGATTCGATGGGCTGCGGCAAGGACTGGGGCACCTGCGTTGGCTTGCCGAGAGTGGTCTCCACCCGAAGAGACTCGAACTGAGATTTGTAGCTACCCCGTCGCCCCGTTGCAGACCTCGGCCGGGGGGGTGCTGGCGGGATCGCGTGGGGGCGCCGTCGGCGCCGTAGCTAGCCATTGCTTCGGCGGAGGAGCTGAGAGGTGCCTTGATTGGATTCTTGGGGTGGGGGCGAATTGCGGGGCGCGGTGGATGTGCGCGGCCGGTTTGGGGGCATGGGAACTCGGGTGACTGCGCCGGACGGGGGCGCTCAGGTGAGGCCGATGCGGAATCGGCGGACGGTCGCGGGGGCGGCGGTCGCCGACTCTCTCTTCGTCCAGTTGGCTTGGCGCTCGAAGCTGCTTTGGTGCTGCCCGCGAGATGCCGGGGTGCGGTTGGGCATGCCGGGATGCTTTTGGGCGGCGCTGTCGCTGATCCGCAGGTCGGTCAGACGCCCATCCTTTTCGGCGTTTCCGTGTCGTTATACCCTTTGGGCCGGTGGCCCACCGGCGCCCTCGCGGCGATTATATGCGAAGCTGCGAGGGCCGGCATGTGCACCGTGCCGCCCGAAATCGAACCATCCGGCTTAGCTGCGGATCCGACCGGTGCCGCGTTGCGAACGACCTCCTGGGCGCCCGCCGTGCACGGGAGTCTGCCCCCGTATCCGGCCAACGCCCCCCCCGTGCGTGTCGCCAGCTTTTGCGCGATGTGCCCCGCGCGGCTCGCCGACAGCTGTCGACCAGTACCAGCTGCACCTGCCGTCTTTCCCTATACCGCGCTTCTCACCCCCATTTCTCGCGTTGCCTTATGTGCCTCGCGGCTCAGCCAAACACAAAGCGGAGAGCCGCGAAGTGCGGATGGAAGGGAAGCCTCGCCCGCTTGGCCAGCGGCCAGGCTTTGTCATCGACCGCCTTTTCCAGTCTGACCGTCGATGATCTCCTCACCCTTCGCCGTTGACCACCCCATTGACCAGTGGTGTCTCCTGCCGCGTTGACAGGCGCCGGGTGGCAGTAGTTTGTGGCCGCTGGCCTGTTCGGAGGGTCCACCTGAGCCGATTGACGCCCGCGCCTGTCAAGACTGCCCGCCCCACGCTCCTTTGTCCGCGAACTTTGAACAGCCGTTCGCCACGCACGCCGCTTTTCACGAACAGCCGCCCGAGTTCGAGCTCCACACCGACGGCTGGGGCGGGGCCCAAGGCGCGAGGGAACGCGACGAGGGCCCAGAACAGGGGAAATTGTGGGCTGTTGGGGCAGGGAAGACCCGGGACGGCGGGCATGAGGCGCCGCTGTTTGCGGTGGGCAGCCAACCTTACGGTGCCGCCCACGTGATGCCGCCCGCCAGCCTGCGCGAGGAGTCCGAAGACTCGGCCGGGTGCGGCGACGCGATCGCTGATCTAAAATTGGGGGAAGTTTCGACCGGGGATGGGTCGCCGGTTGGAGGGGGAGGCGGGGCGGGGGAGGGCAGCGGCACCGGCGGCAGCTGGGAGGCTAGGGAGGACGGAGGAGCGGAATCGAACAGCCTGGGGTCGAATGCGCCCCCCGATGCTAGCCACGGCGTGAGCCCAGCCGGAGGGGGCGGCCGGGAGGGAGCGGCCGTCCGGGACGACCTGCCCAATTTGTGCCAAGGTCGCTGGCGGGGCGCCCTGCGCCTGGCGTCGCTGGAGGGCGACGGCGCCGACAGCCCCGTGATCGAGGGCTTCCTGGACTCGTGCGACTCCGGCGCCACGCCGCGGTCGTCATGGGGCCTGGAATCCGATCGCGGCCCGCCGAGCTGCCGGCCGCCGCGGATGTCGGCCCTGGCGGGCGAAAGGGCCAGGGCATGGGGCGCGAGGGGCGCGCCCCACACCCCCCGATGCGACAATCCGCCCCTCATCGGCTCATCCCCGTCCTGCAGGGATCATCTGGCCAACGGCGGGCCGTCCTCGCGGCTGGGCGACGGGCACGGGATTGGCCACGGCCGGTTGCAGCGGGCGTCGGCGGAAACGGGGACCGCGGCTGGCGCTCGAGGCATCGCCGGTGTGGAGGGATCTACAGTCGCCTCCCCCGCACTCGCGTCGTCGCCGTGGTCGACCGTCGATGTGCCTGCCGCGCTGCGGAGGAGCACCTCGGGCCCGGGCGGCAGGGCGGGGGATGGTGAATTGCAGTTTGATGATGCTGCGGGGCGGTTGGCGGGGGTGGAGGGCGCGTCGCCGGATGCCAGCGGGTCGTGGGGGCCGGGCGGGGGCCCGCTGAGGAGCGGCAGCGTTGTCCGGGCGGAGCTCGTGACCACGGACAGCGGGTGCCTGACGCCGGCGGGCCCAGAGCGGCCCCTGTCCATCAGGCGGGGTTCATCAATGAGGGACGTCTTTGCCAGCCACGAGAGCTTCCTGCACTTCGACGTGGAGGAGCTGGATGAGCTGCTGAGCCCGTCCCTCGTCCCGGGGGACGGGGGCTGGGGGGAAATGGGCGCTGGGAATCCCCCCGCCAATTCTGTGGAAGGGAGGACTGATGCGGAGGACGCCAGGGAGGGGTCGGGGGGCACGCTGTGCGAGCGGTACAAGTCGCTTGTGGCCAAGGCGGCGGAGCGCCCCATGCTGGTTCTGAACCTGGGCGGGGTGGCGAGGGCGGACGCCATGGGCAGCGGGGAGCTGGACAGCGCCCGCAACAACAGGAGCAGGGAGGCCCAGGCGGGCAGGGGGTCGGAGGAGAGCCTGGAGGCCACGGCCGGCGCGGGCGGAGCGCCGCGGAGCAGGCTGCGGGAGGATCGGCGCGCAAGGGCGCGGTCGGACCCCGCGGTGTTGTCGAAGGATGGGCGGGGCCTGCGCGGGCGGCAGCAGCGGGGGGACAGCGCGGTCGACACGGCGTTTGCGGGGTGGTCCAAGACGGGCGAGCAGGAGGACAAGGGCCAGGATGACGAGGGCTACAACCCGGTCAGCTGGCCGGGCAACGGGGTGAATGTGTACCCGCTGGAGTCCAAGTACGCCAACCCCCTGAGCGACGGCTGGCAGCCCAACTGGGTGGTCCAATACACGCAGAATCCGCAGTTCAAGGTGTACGACCCCTCGTTCGGCCTGCCGCCGGTGCGCAGCATACACAGGAAGAGCATCTCGGTATCGGGCACGCTGCCCGAGGGCAGCGTCGTGGGGTCGGAGATGGGCCTGTTCAGCAAGGAGAAGAGCAGTAGGGGGGGGAGGATGTGCAGACTGCTGGGCAGGCTGTTTTGGTGCCGCTGTCCAGGAGGAAAGAAGGCGGCAACGACTGGAGGGGACGAAACAGTGTCAAATTCCATATTTTATGATGGCGCGGACGAAGGTGAGCTTGGGGGAATCTTTGGGTGTATGTTTCAAGATGTTTTTTTAATCCTGAGAAGCCACGATGAACACCCCTATCCTAGCAAGACCAAGCAAAGCATTCTTTTGTGTTTCACAGTGCTGTGGGGCCGCTGACATCCAGATTGAACCATCAATGAAGCGCCTAAGCAGCAGACATGCACTCCAGGGGGTGTCCGCATCACTAGAGGAAAGATGTCAGTGTTTCTTGCCAGTGGCAGCATGTGGTGGAACAGCAAGGCGTGTACGATGTGTTTGTCTGGTGGCTGAACAACAGATCTCGCCCCTATATTGGAATGTCTGAAACTGGCAGTCCAGGCCGCACTTTGGTGCTTGTATCCTCGCGCACAAGTTAAAGATGGAACTCACAATGCCACCCATATGTACTTTCACTGGTGAAAATGGGGGGACATTTGCTGCTTTGCTGGAGTACATTATGGAAGTAGCCTATCAACAGACAATGGATAGCATAATCGGTATTACAAGTTGATACTTTAGGTTCACAATCATTTGTGGGCATAGTTGCTTTGTGTGAGACTCTCTGATGGAGATTGTCTTGACATTGTGTGCAGAGCTAACTTGCTGTGCTGGTTGCCAGGCTTGCCTCCACCTTGCTCCAGTTTCTTACAGAGTCTCCTGCTTGCTGTTCTGTGGCAAGTCGTGGGTTGTTCCATGAACTTACCGGCAAATAATGGCTTGCGTACCCCTTGACATCTCGTTCTCACTGCCTGACACCATTCATTCACTGCCAACTGCAGATGAGGCCAAGAGGGCATCAGCAAGATTCGCTGGATATGCCAGGAGGCAAAAGTTCATCATGCGGATGATAGAAGAGTCCAGGCAACTTGACTGACGACTACCTCGTGATTGGTGCTGCGCCTGAAACCGACATGCCAAGCAAGACCAATGGCAATACACAATAATAAGCACATGATTTTTTGCAAGTTTGGGCTCCTAAACTGCCACGTCTGGCCGTCCACGCTGCGAGTTTGTGTTTTTGACCGGGTTTTGGGGGATTTTTACGACGTGGGGATAGCCAACTGTTTTACAGGGGAGCGGGGCTTCGGTTTGCCCCATTGTAATTGTGGACTGCATTCTTGGAGTTTGGAATGAACACATCAAGCTTGATCGCGCAAGGCAATCGTATGGAACTGCGGGTGTCTTCTGGTGGGCGACGCTGTCCCCAAGTGGCTGGGCAACGGGCCCAGTGTACACCACACCTGTGTTGTGCCCGTCCTGGGCAACCCAGGCGGCACAACGTGCGCACAAGAGATGTGGTTACTATTGGTGGGCGCTCGCGCCCTTATCCATGAGGGCCGAGTGCAGCCACCATGCGCTCCCCCTCTGATACTTGAGGGACAACGGCAGTGCCGAGGGCCACAGGCAGCAGACTCCACGCCATTCCAGTGACGTGTCCTGCAGCCCTGCCGTCCACGTTGGGGGCGGTGGGACGCTGGTCCCCGTCACGAGTGGTATGCCGCTTCCGTGACCTTCCAGTTTGCCGTTGGGTAGAGGGGGATGCTTGGGCGATTTGGATTGTTTGGGCTCCTTGCAGGCGGATCTCCGGGTCGTTGACATGCTGTGGCGCTGAGCGTGTGGTTTCGAAGGCTGGGTGTGTGGTGAGCAATGCGCTCAAGCTTGTGCGTGCCAGGTGGGGTGCCGATGAATGCTTCGTGTAATACCATTCACAAGTGCAGTGCAGTGCCTGCTGTGCCTTGTGCGGGATGCCTTGCATGGGGCAAGGGTAACACTTGCTCTTGGCGGGTGCGCCTCTGGTCATGCGGCTGTGGACAGCCAGTGAAGGCAGGGAAAGCTGCCAGGTTTGAGCGATGGGCCCGTGGACGTGTAACCGCCATGTGGTGCGTTTGCGCAGCTGAGGCGCGTCAGTGTGACTGAACAATGCCTGTGCGCAATTAGGTTTGAGATGCCCAACAACTGTGCGCCACTCAAGGTGCTTGTAAGCTCCCTGGCTGGAAACAAGGGTCCATCAGACGTCCAGGTCAGTGGTGGGCGTAGGCGGCCGAAACGGGAACTTCAACGTGTCCACAACGTTTGGCTTTCCAAAACGGATACGCAAACGCGTGCAAGGCGTTCGGATTTCAAAACGTGAACGTGAACGTGCTCCCCACGTTTGAGCTGTGAAAGCGTCAACGCCGACGTCCAGTAGAGTAGACGACTGCGTTTGTAGTACTTCCTTTGAAACTCCCAGCACCCACTGTTTCTGGCCACAGGGTCGTTTAGGTGTGGGCAGTGCATACTATGCACGAGGATCGTGCTGGCCGAACCAGATGTTTATTGGATGGTTAGGCTTGCGGAACCAACGAACCAACCATAACTGAATGGATACATACCCAAGACAAACAACGTAATAAAATCACGCTGTACTGGATCGACATCGAAACAAGAAAAGGACTCGGAAGCACGACACCACGGCGACGTGTGCACTGGGTGGCGAACGCCAAGGCAACACCCACGATATTTTTGACCTTTCAAAACTGGAACGCAGACTGTACTCTAAGTTTGAGCTTTTAAAACGGAAACGGAAACGGAAGCGCAAACGTGTGCCTCGCGTTTGGTCTCTCAAGACGGGAGTGTGAACGTGTATTGTAGGTTTGGGTTCTGCAAACGGGAACATAATCGTATGTCTCACGTTATGCTGGCGCTTCGGCCCGAACGAAACGTAAACGTGAACATCACGTTGGTTGTGCCCACCACTCGTCCAGGTTGTACATGAACACGAGTGAGGATCAAATTGCAGCACGGGAAGGACAATCCAGCCGGAAACGGAACCAAAACTGGGCGAGATCTCATATTCTGAAGTGAAGGCAAAGAATGTCACGACACTGTGTTCACCCCCGGATGCATTTGAAGCACACCACATGTGGCCGTAACCAATGCCAATACTCTGACGTCTCCTCCACTTCGCGCGCATGTCGTCCGCCAAGGCAAAAAGTAACCGTTGCATGGACAGGTCCCAAACTTCCAAAATCCGCAAAGTTTGAGCCAAGTGCGTCATTGCCCACCAGCATGGCTCCAAGGACAGCAGCAGGAGGTAGTCTGTGTGGCCAGGACGCCAGCTGATGAAAGAAAGGTGCACCCGATCGTCATCAACAAGAGGAACGCGAGCCCATCGTCGAGGAGCTGGGTGATTCGTGAAGAGTCAAGAAGGCTGGTGAGCAAGTTTGCGCATAAGAGTTAGATCGCCAGGACGTCGAGTAGTGTCGAACGGATACAGCAAAGCCTGGAAATCGTTGGCAACGCTAGCGACGTGCTGTGGTTGGGAGAGGAAGGGACGTAGCAAGTCGATTGTGCTCGCTTAGACACCGCAGCCCTTGGAGAAAGTCTGTTGCGGTTTTTCAGTAAACGCAGTGTGGTTCCCAGTTGGGGATCCCCAAACTGCGAGCCAGTGTGGGCATGGGGATCTACGAATGCACTTTCCACTCCTGTTATTCATGCACCTTGCTGGCCGAGGTCCAATTTGCCTTAGAGGTCTGTCTGACCGTGTGCAATCGTGGATGGTGGCATCTTTGAAGGCATCGGTGCCGAATTGTTAGCCGCGAGGTACAATTTGCTCACCTGGGCTCCCAGGAGAACGTTGGGTAGCTGCTATGCATGGTCGTTGATGGGACGAATCGATGAACATCACACAATGTTATGGCTGTTAATGAAGTCAAACGTGAGCCATTTCTTCAATCCTTGGTCGACGACATTTGTCACGGGACGAAGCAAGTCCACCTCACCAGTGGTGATGTCGGGCACGGTCCCCAGCACAAGCATTTGCTTATTCCCGCATTATTTCTTCGTGTTCGCCCTGCATCTCTGGGTAGTACGTAGCAGATAATGGCAATAGGCCAGAGCCGGGAAAGAAAGAATGGCGGAGAGACGAGTAGACCAAGAAGAACATTAAGCAAGCAGTGGATTTGGGCCCCAATCAGCAGAGGGAAGCGTGCCAGAAAAGTCGCGGAGGCCTTGTGCATAGCTACTTGCGTGCAAGTAGCACATAGCTCCTTTGGTGCGGAAATCGGGCAGAGCGCGAAGCCCGTGGTCGGACCTTCACCTCTACTTGCCTCGTGAAAATTTGTGTGCAAACTGAGGGGCATAAGCCCCAGATGGAATTGGACTGCACTAGCTCTAAACACCAGCGCTTCCAATCAATGTATTATAGTCTTACTAAGGCTACTGATTGGACCTTTGACTTCACACTGTGTGCTCAAACATTAGGTTTGGTCTGGGCGCAGGCCAACGACGCCAGGGACACAACACACAGGCCCACATGCTCGAGCTCCGTCCGGTGGGGACCCCAAGTTCGGAGACAGGGCCCCCGACAATTGCACTCAGAAGAATCCGTTCGGCAACGCATGTTTCGGGCGGGAAGAAGCACGCCTCTGGCACCTCTGGAATCTGGGTGGGGTGTTTCGTTTCGGTTGGCGCATTGCGCCTGGGAATTGGTAGCAGCGCCTGGCTGTCAATCACAGAATCGTGTGGCCAGTAAACCACAATTGCCGGTCAGGGCCTTAGCATGATTGTTAAGTCTTCCTGCTTCCATGAATGCGTACCTCCTCCACTTTCCGCTTCGGTCAGCGCAATAACAGTTACGGCGAGGTGCGTATCCCGGCACATCAACCTACTCGTATGGCACGCCGTGCCGCCATACGTGCGCCTTGATGAGGCAGCCAGTTCGCTCTGAACACCCTCATCTCACCGTTGGGGTGAATGACGCTGGTCTGACTGATAGCCCCCCGGCGCGAATCTGCCTGAGCGGCCACCCAGGAGGATCTCATCCCCCTCTTTGGAAACAGCCCATCAACGCACTCCCGCTGATACGCAATCGTACCCAATCTCCCCCAGACGCACTGGGCGCCCCTCGGGACAATTACTCAGACACGGCGGCTGTGGCCACGGTTTTCGGCCATCGAACCCAGCCTGGTGGTTGATGTGAGGCCGCTGCATCAAATGCAGCATCGCGCCTTTCGCTGATCTCGGCGGTCAGCGCCAGCAGGCCGGCAGCGAACACCGGCTGGGGGGGCGGCCGGTAGCTCAGAGGACGGTGCGCGCGGGCGCGCCTGCGGACTGAAGACGGCAGCTACCGGCGTCCTTGGGGGGTCGGACAAGGGCGGAGAGCGGATCGGATCGAGAGGGGCCCGGGACGCGGACCGAGCGCTCAGGTGGGCGCGCCGTAGACGGACTGGCCGTGCCGCGCAAAAGGGGGGCGGCGCGAACTGAGGGAAGATCGGTAATGAGATCTAAGGGGCGGAGGGCGCTGTGGCCGTCGCGGATTCGTGGGCATTTTGGGGCCATTGGAGCTAGCGCGGGTGCAATGCCGCCATGTGCGGCCATGGGCTGGTGTGGGGGGCTCCCGCGGCGCGGCGAAGGGGCGGGGAGGCGGCAAGGAGGACAGGGAGGGGAGAAGGGGGGGGGGGGGAGTTTGGCTTGGGGATGTTTGATCATTTGGGGGAGCGAAGTTGTTGCCAGGGGCGGTGGGCACGGCCCGCGGGGCGAGAGGGGGTGGGGGGGCGGCACATTGGACGCCTGGGGGGGATCCGATTGGAACGGGCCGCGACGGGCGTGCAGCGGTGTCGAGACCTGCGGGGAGCTTGCAGCGGACGTTTCAGCGCGGCTGAAGCTATTGGACGGCGCGGGCAGCGCCATTCAGCCTGCTCCGTTCACTTTTTGTTGGTGTTCCAGACAACGGGTCGTACTTGCGTCGTAGCAGGCGGCAGATCTTTTTTGCCCGTTCTGATCGTTGTTTCTCTTCCGCTCGAGTGGGCTGGCGCCGCTGAGGCACCTTTCCGGCCGGCGGCTCGGCGGTATTTGTTTTGGACCCGTGGCAGAGCGCACGCGCGGCCGCTGTTGTGGACGGCGGTCGGGAAGTTGGAGCGGCAAAATCAATTGCATTACGTGCCGTGCTGTACGGGATGGGCAGACGGCAAGATGCAGATGTGGACTGCGTGGACAAGGTTTACCTGGTGCTTGTGGTCACCGTGAACAACTCCAGCGTCGGTGGAGTGGGTGCGCACCTCCACGCTCCCTTTTCCGGTGGACCGGCGCTCGAGCATTATTTTACTCGCCGTTTCTTTTGCACAATCTCCAATCTGTTGGTAGTTTGGTGCCAGCTCGCGATGCGCTGACTACTGGGCTTTGGGACTGACATAGACCCCGGCCGAGTAAGCGGGGATCCCGTCAGCGGGTAGTGCCCTTCGACGACCTTGGGAGCGAACCGCAAGCGCTTGGGCTGCACGGTCCACGACCAGCCCACGACGCCTTCTCACGCCCGCGGTCCCACACCATCCCCTCGCCGCACCTTCCGGCCCCCTGCGAGGCCGATAAAGGAAATTGCCTTTGTCAATTTCTGTTCATAGACGCGCCGAAAGTTGCGTCTTGTGTTCATTTGCTCCGCGTTTTGCGTCGCCTGGAACTCCCCCCTCGCTCTGCAGTCCATGCGCAGCCCCACGGCCGCCGCTGTGGCTTGCAGACGGTTGGCGAACGTCTGGAACGGGCGGCTGATTCGCAGCGGATGCGGGTTTGGATGCCTGCACACTGTTCATTGTGAACAAGGCCGCCGCTTGATCGTCCGGAGGCAGAACGTGAGCGATGGATTTGCAAATGCAAACCCTGACGCCGCTGCGGTCAGCAGGCGGCTGCGAGCATCTGAAGCGAACACTTGGCTCGATGGAGAATTGCGTTTGGAGGCATGGAGCCCCTTCAACGCCTGCACCCCCCCCCCCCCCCCCCCCCCCCCCCCCCCCCCCCCCCCCCTTTCCCTCCCGGTCCTTGTCGTTCGAAAGTGGAGCATAAGCGAAGGAGTTGAAATTGAGCCTGCTTCGCCGCCGTGATTTGCAGACAGCTTGTGAGCGTCTGAAACAAACTCCTGATGGACTGGTGCTTGGATGCATGCCCTCCGTTGCTTGCAAGGCCGCCGGCTTGTCATTCGAAGGCTGAACCGCAGCGAAGGAATGAATTGAAATCCAGCCGCTGTGTCTCCCCAGGTGAAGGGAGCCAGTGCGCCGCCAAAACTCCACAGAAGGCGACATCCGGCGATCGCCCTCGATGCCTGCTGCGGACAAGGCGTGCGTGGTGCCGCCCCGCCCGGTCAGCACACACGGCGGCGGCCTGGGGATCAAGCGGCAGGCCAGCGGCACGCTGAGCCTGTGCCGAGTGCCCTCCGGGGAGGTCCTCTGCTCGCGGAGCACGGCGACGACATCGCGTGACGGCGGACCCAGCGACGACTTCCCCGTGGTGGGCTGCGCGGTGCCCTATGAGGTGGTGCCGATGTACGGGTCGATCATGGACAGCGGGGACGTTTCGTCGATCTGCTCTTCGGCGTACTCGTTCGCGCCGATCAAGCCCGCGCTGCGGGACGAGTTCACGGATCTGGAGGTGCACGAGGTGACCAGGCAGGAGATGGCCGCAGTCGAGTCGCGCACGTTCTGGACGTCCAACCCGTTCCACCTGGCCACTCCGCGGGAGGAGGACGAAGCCAAGCAGGGGACCACGGAAGGGGCCGGTCGGGAGGATGCGGCCCAGGCGCAGGCGGCGGAGCGCGCCGGAAGGGAATTGGCCGCGCTGGCGGCATCGGGGAGGAAAGGGAGTTTGGGGCTGTCGTCGAAGGAGCTGGCCCTCAGGAGGGGTGCATCCGTGCCGGCGTTGCCCAGGCAGGCCGTCGATCAGGTGGCGGATTTCTTCAACTCATGCGGCGACGTGCACGCGATCACGGGCTCGTGTTCCCCGGACGCGGCCGCGGAGTCGGCCAACGACAGCCAGTCCTCCCAGCCAATCCAGCAGGCGACTCCCGTCAAGGAGGTGCCCATGGCCGCGGGCCCCATGATGACCTTCTGGGACGTGGACTCGCGGGGGTCCGCGGGGCTGAACTTTGTGTTCGTGGACGACGGGTCCGTGCGCGGCGCCGGGATGTGGCACGACGACGCCGTGACCAGCTCCAGCACCACCCTGGACTCCGCCGTGCTCACCACGGCGGACATGCAGCTGATGGTCGCCCAGGCGCTGTCCCCGCGCCCCCAGCATAGCGCAAAGTGCCCCGACCTGTGGTGCTGCGAGGACGCGGCGTTCGGCGACGGCCAGTGCACCCCCATGAAGACCGCAGCGGGCCTGTACAACGTCCAGTTCGACTTCGTGAGCAACAGCTTCAGCGCCGACCAGCTGGAGAGCGCGATGGCCACGCAGCCTGGCGGGCGCTTCGTGCCCCTGGGGGCCGCCCAGCCTAGCGCCACCGAGCTGCTGTCCAAGTTCCTGCGCAGCACAACAACCGACACCGAGCGCCTGCTGGCGGCGACGCGAGTCGGCATCTCGGAGGAGGAGCAGTCCGTGCGGTTTGTTGAACTCGACTCCTGCGACAACGCATCGAGGCCTTCGAGCGATTCCGAGGCGTCCGAGGGTCGAGGGCGCAGCATGCCCGGCGTTGCGATCTACAGGAACAAGCTGTTCGACTTCGGCAGGGCGCGTGCCAGGCGTGAGGTGCCGACGAGGGACAACGAGATGATCCTCAGGCGGGGGGAGTCGGCGAAGGACCACCCCACCAGCCGGCAGGACGCGGACAAAAAACAGAAGCAGCAGGAAGGGGATGCAGATCCCAAGAAGTCGAGCAGAGGGTGCAGCTGCCCGGCCGTGGAGTCGTTTGATTCGGCCGCCAAGCCGCCGAGGATGAGAGGGACGTCGACAGACTCCCGGCGGCACGCGCCGAGCTGCGCGGAGATCGAGCCTGCGGAGGAGGAGAACCACGAGGCGAAGAAGGCGAGGCGGGCGGCGTCCAAGGCGGGGGCCCTTCCAGCCAGAAGTCAGCTGTACGACTCGTCTAGGTCGTGGGTTGGGCTGGCCACGTCGGGCCAGCGGCTCATCTGTCACACCAACAGGTCGTATGTGGACGAGGCCTGGCTGGACCGCAAGAAACTGAGGAAGAAGTACGAGCGCCGGCGGCGCCTGTCCGTGGCCATTGCGAGGGCGCTAGCCAAGCTGCTGACGTGCTTCCAGCCGGGGGTGGAGCAGCGGCAGTGGCCGTAATTTTGAGTTTGATTCAACGTTGGGGGCATGGGATTTTGGGGCGGGGGTCCGAAGGGAGGGGAAACTGCGCGGCGCGGCCAGTGTCGCGTGGGCGGGTGTGGGACGTGGTGGAGGGGCGGGCGGCCAATTTGTGCGAAACCTGGCCGCCGTCGAGTCTGCATCTGTATGTTCATGGGTTCCGGATGTTTTGGGCAGCTTGGGCACCATGGGCACATCGCGTCACAGCTTCAGGGAAGGCGATTTTTTTCGGTTTGTCAAGTGTGCTGTATTCTTTCTCCCAGCCAGTGGCTGAAAGTGCACTCGTCACGAAGAACTCAA
This sequence comes from Ostreobium quekettii, assembly GCA_905146915.1. NCBI lineage: Eukaryota > Viridiplantae > Chlorophyta > Ulvophyceae > Bryopsidales > Ostreobiaceae > Ostreobium > Ostreobium quekettii. The sequence continues at coordinate 65,555 of CAJHUC010000719.1, read as the reverse complement.
CCGTGGGGGCGAAACACGGGCACCTCTCTTTGTTTTCTTTACGCCAGGGCAGTGGAGGACGGCCGCGGGTGGTTGCCTGGGTGCTTCACAGCACCCAGCAGCAACTGTTACAGGAATAAATTGACCTGCGACGCCAACCGAGCTGCACCAGCCCAAGTGGACAGGTGCTGCAGCTTGAGCTGCCCTGGCATAGTGTTTTGTGACAAGACTGCGGGAGGTGCCTTTGATAGTAGCACTGTGGGGAAAACATATGGAGAACTGACTAGACATCAACCGAGAGCATCAGAACTGGAGAGGATTGGAGAGGCGAGTATGTGACAAGGTGTGACGCGATTAGCTATTAGACTTGTCAATGAGAGGAGAACCCTGAACGACTTTGTCTCTGTGTGAAAGGGGACAGGCGAACCTTGCCGTTGGCCCCGACTGCGGGGGTCTTTGAAATGTCGGAGTAGCATAGCGTGGGGGATTGGTTCATGGCAGTGGCGGAGGTCCTGTGCGGGCGATGGTGTGTGTGGGTCTGTGGGTGTGTGTGCGTGTGTGCTGCCAGGCATTGTGCTGGGTACGAGGCAGCTGTCGGCTTTTTTGGGTTCCCCCAATGATGTCATGGGAACCTGTGGTTGCTGGTTGCCGGGGTCGAGCTCTTTTTTGCTGTCTTTTGTTGTTGGCTGAGACATGGCACTGGAATCGTGGCATTGTGCAGGGGCCCCACTCGGAGCGCATGTGCATATACTTATATTACGCTGCAGCTGTGGGGTCCCAGAAATAAATAGGCCCGCTTGGTCCGCTCAGCTATGTGGATGTGGAGGGCGCTGGTGCAAGGAGTAGTTACTTCTCGGACGGCCATGCGGACATGGGCGTGACCAAAGGAGTGTGGGGGTGATGTTGCCTTGACCGCACGCTGAGACACCCACCCATAGCTAAACAGTCTATGAGCGGCGGGGCGGTGTCAGAGGAGTCGTGTCCTTGGCGTGGTTGCATTGCTTCTTTCTCACCGGATTCTTTTCTTTGTACTTTGCTGGAAAGTGGCAGGAAGGCGAACTGGGACTGAGATGCTGACGCGTCCGATGGTGTCGTCAGCTTTTTGCCCGGCGCCTGTTTTCGTTTGTGCATTGGCTTCTTTCTGGGGTTGTCAATCGTGTTCGTCTGACGATGACCGTGACGGCATTGGTGACATTTGTGACATTGTGTAATGTTGGAAGGATTCGGTTGGGGAGTCCATTTTGGGTGTCATCGGCGGGTGTGCATACGGAATAGGTGTTGCATGTGCACGTCCTCAGCTGTGCGCTGCCTTCGAGCCCACGGGCCCTGCGCCACCGAGATTTCATCTTTGGCACTGACGGCATTGCGAAAACATTCCGTGCCATGCTGGTGGTTGGTGGCCAGATTAGCGAAATGGCACAAACCACCATGTTCTCTGCCGTATCTTTAACGAATCCCGGAACACCAGCGCTTCTGGCAAAGGATCCAGGGACATTGCCAACATGACGGAATAAGGTCGGTGCTGATGCGATGCCGTAGCTGCATTGCCATCTGCGCAGTGCGGCTAAAACTGCCCAGCAACGCTCCAGCAATTGCCCATACGTAGATATTGAGAAGCGTTGATGCGCGTGCCAGTGTTGCGTGAGTGCTTATATGCAGGCCAAGCTGTAACATTGTTCGGCGTTGCATCAATGACACTGTTTCTACCTGACAGGGTACTGTTCCCTCCCGAGTCCACACTGGCCAAGTACGTCACACAATTTCTCCCAGGTGCGTGCCACCCAAACACAAAGCCCATCGACCGTCGTACCGAAATTTGCCCTTAAATTGCTTCGCGACTTAAAACCATAACACTTCCTCCAGTACTTTATACTTCACTAATGCCTTCCTCAAACCGAACTCACACTACTAGGGATGGGCGGGCGGGAGCGCAAAACAGGATGGAGGCGGTCTTGGGGACCATCCGCAAGTTACCATTTAACTATATTTACATACGAACAATTTTCCCGTAAATTTACATGTAAATATGCGGCACCCGCAGACTCAAAAGCGCGCCAAGTCTTCCTGCGTAAACACCAGGCCGTGACCCCCTTAAAGTGCATGCCGGATACACATCTTCGGCTCTCGTTCACTCCCCGCCCTTGGGTCTTAGGATCAGGGCGCCGGCCAGGACATCCGCCCCGTGTGTTCTGCCGTCAACACTACTGACGTGCTCTCGGGTCCCACCCACTTCTCCCTAATAAGAAACCCGTTGACAACGTTGGTTCCCCGTACACGCCACTGCATCCACATCTGCCTTTGCAGATGAATAAGGAATTTCGGGAACCTGTATGGCGCCAGAGACGAGCATGAGGTTCCCCCCGCGATGTTATGAATGGTCGGCCCCAAGCACTGCCAGACCAAAACTCATACGGCGGCAGAACGTGGGCCTTCAGGCCGGAATCCGCCACAGCCGCCATTCCAAGATGCTGCTGCTGTTCACACTCTCACCGACAAGAGACACTTCCTGCCACGGAGTGGACCCAATTTACGCCTTAGATCTCGACAGCAAGTCGGTTTGGCTGAGGATATTCGGGAAGAGCGGCGTGGGGCAGCTACACAAGCAATGGCATTTCCCCAGCCTCTGTAGATGATGATGCAAAACATAACCTCATAGCGTATTACAGATCTGTACAATCCCCCTCCCCTCTGGCGTCAAATTGACGCTACATCCGGAAACTCGGTGGGCGTTGATGCAACGTTGATGGGTTTGACGACCAACATTGGTGAACTGCACTTGAATCAATGGCTCTAGAGGTACACAGATCTACACGGATCTTACACAGATCTGTGACGTCGGTGATTATCAACCCTCCAGCAAGGCATCTTGAAGCAACGTTAGAAAAAAGGTAGTGTTGCAGCAATGCTGGATCAGCGACCCCGTTTGTCAGCCCTGAGATACATTTGGAAGTTTGGTAAGCTTTTATACAAAGTTAATAAACCCTTGGATCAAAGCTAGCCTTCAGGGCTCATGTCTGTAGAGCGGCGTTAATGCAAGGGGCTGTCAATATTGCATAAACGCCTGCCAAATTTCCGGATGTGTACGCCCCCCAGTTCGACAAGCTGATTTCCCCTGGTCTCCTGAGTACCTTTGTCCAAAACTCTCAAAACGCAGCTGCTGTTCCCGCGCGCTGCATATGGGTGTGCAAGGCCATCCTCGCCACCCCCGACATCCTGTCGGGCTAGTGCTTGCAAGCAAAGTATTTAAAACACAATGGTGGCTTTTCACAAGGCCACGTAGAGGTTAGAAAAGGGATTGCCGGTGAACAAAAATTACCTGAGGGGTAGCGTGGAGGGAGTAAAGTCTATCGTCGTCGCCTTTTCGCAGGGGCACTTTTGGTTCATTTGCGGCAAAGATCAATCTTCAGGACCGTGGGCAATGCTAGCGGCTTGTCCAATGAGAAGCCAAAGGGCCGCAGCAGCGATGTGTGTGTAACATTTTCGTAAATATTTCTTGATACGTAATACCTTGTTTACCTGCAAAACACACCCTGGATTGTGAAGATGACGGCTATTGATACAGATCAGTGGACCTTGAAGATCTGCAACATCCATTGGACTGAGTTGAATCTTCCAATTCCTAATTTGTCAACATGCAGATGTTTCCGAAGACTTTTTGCGCATCACCCGGATAATGTGCGAAGAAGGCCGCAATTGAAGCTCATCAAGTTGAACCCAAATGCAGCGGCTCACAATTGAGCGTCGGTGACCGAACGCCCGGCCCGCCCAGGGAGTCCACGCGGAGCGCTGGGGCACCATATAGACCCGTCGGTACGCCTGGCCCGATCAGCGCCCACTCTGGGCCACCAAGAGATTCCCCTGCGTCTGGGTTGGCTCGACTTGCCATCGACTTCCAGGGCGTCGTTTGGAGCAAGTAAGAACGCAGGCCCAAAGGTCCTTTTGCGTGCCAGACACTGTCCTTGATGGGCAAAGTCTTCGAAGCATGCCCAGAGGGAAGAGGGTGGAAATTGTTGATTTTCAGCCTGCCCCGGTCGGGGGGCGCGGCCTACGCCAGGCGACTTGTTGACTGTTTTGTGAACGCGACGGCGCCCGTCTGGAGTAGGACCCGACGGGCGGAGGCCCTGCCACGGCTACTGCCAGCATCCGGGCGGACATTAGCAAGCCCACAGGCGTTGGTTTTGGCGCCTGTGGGCAAGTCGGGAGGCTGCCTGGCCCGTGGGCGGGAAGTGAGTCCACAATTGAACGCTACCAAACCTACCCATCGGTGAAACAAATACTACAGTTTGCCTGTTATGTTATGATAAATGCATTTCTGTGCGCAAGTTGCAAGGCCTCTCAGTGTATGTCGACACTGAGACCGGCACACACAATCCTGTAAAATGGGGGAGAAAGTACAACCCAATTTTGAGTTATCAGCAATTTCAGCCCTCCTATGAGCATCCATGCAGCAAGCGGTCAGACCGCAGGGCCGCTGATGGAATCCCGGCGTCGCTGATCATTTCGCAGGCCAAAGGTTGCTCATAGATCCAAGTTCATTTGCCATTGAAGTCCCCTTTGCACAGCGTAATTTGATTAATCTCAACTAATGTGTAGGCAAAAAAAACTTGGATGATTTTCGCCCTTTATGTACCAATGCTGAGATGATTGAGAAAACATTCCTAGTTTGGCGCATCTTATTTGGCAGACATAAATCTGCTTTGCTGCCTACAACGCAAGCACTAAATTTAATCAAGCAAGATGGCCAATTATTGGCGCGTGGAATGCTGGGCTCCGCTGGCGCCCATGACCCCCCCGCATCAATGATGTTCCGGTTCCCATTTTGGAACAGTCTCTGGCGCGTCTATCTGCTGCCCTGCACTTCAGAATTGGCGGCAGCTGCCAAAATGGCCCGCCCGGCTTCCATGGGCGAGTCCACGCGGCGCCGACTGGCGGGCATGATAGCTTCGGCAAAGGCCGGTGGCGGAGGAGGTGTGAGGGAGGGCTTGGGCAGAGGGCCCACGGTGGGCGGCTACGATGGAGGCCTAGGAGGCACGTGGGGGAGGGCGGCCACCGGCAGGGGGCCTGCCAAATGCGACAGGTGAATCATACATGACATGCTAATTCGTGTCTTTTGGTTGAGAGCCATCCGATCCACTTTTACGCTTTTGTGCATCTTGTCTGGCCGCCGAATGGCGCCAAGTCGGGATCTCAAAGCGGTGCAGTATTTACACATATTTATATATATATTCTTATAGTAAAATGTGAAATGCAGGTTGTCAGACAATTTGCCATTATGCGATGTATGCCAAGCTAGGTGTGCATTCTTCCTTGTCTCAACCGTAGCAGATGTGTTTTTAATTCAGAAGTGATGATCAGAAAGTACTGCATACTGTGTTTTGTTAAGTTCAGTAGCAAGCACGCATTCCTGGAAGTTCCTTTAGTGTGACCTCATTATATTCAGTGTCCCAATAGCTGACCGTTGTATGCGTACCTCTCAAAGGCCGCCATCTGGGCAACAGCACCGCTTTGGCGACCCACCCCCATCGGCTGGCCAGCGGCCGATATCTCGTTCCCACATGCTTGGAAGGAAAGAGAGCATCAAGAGGAATTCCGGGGGTGCCAAGAACTTGTGGGACACTTTGCCACCTCATACATACAAAGGGAGACGGGATCGCGGGATGGCCACAGGTGGGGCATGGGGGCTTGTGGGGCGTGGAAAGGCGGGAAGTTACCTAAGGTATTTGAAAGGTCAAGAAAGGCAACTGCTACACTCTACTCGAATTACATAGAAATTACCAATGGGCATGTCGCCAACCCGTAGGTCAGGCCTGGATCGATCAGGATCATAACAAATCAGCAGTATGTAGTATTCAGATATGACGACGGCATGCTAAAAAACTTGGGTATGTCAGCAACTACAAGCCCTTGAAACGTCCCAAAGCTGGTGCAGGTGTTTCTTGCAGCTGGAGATATGTAGAATGGTTGAAAATCTTTTTCATCGATACATTTGCTTTCCAAGCTATTCAATTCGCGCAATTCTCCTGTGATCATCCCTGCGGTAATTGCCCAAAGCGTATCTGTACATGATTTGTATATATGCGCATCTTTCATAGACATCGTACATGGCATACATCGAATTGGTCATTTGATCCATTCAGAGCAAATCTCATACCCGTTGACTTGTTTTCTTTTTTCTTTTTTTCTGAAATTTTCATTCATGGCATCTGAGACGAAAACCGACATTCCTCACACACTGAGGCTCCCAGGCACCGGAGGCCAAGCTGTGAACATATGCATTAAAAATGAGCGACCCATGCAGATGGAATTCGCCGAACACACCCATTTCCTGTCGCAATTAACCCATGTACATTTCACCACAACTTGACGCCGTATTCCCCGCATCTATTCTCGCATCAAAAGACACCCACGTACTCAATTGCTTGCTCCCTTGCCGTCCTCACAACATCGATTGAACACCTTCTGATAAGCAGCCTGGCCGGCGCTGTCGCGTCATGCAAGGCCGTCCCAGAACGGCACCCGAAGGACAGATGTCGAGGCTGCTGGGCATGCAGGAGGCCGAGGCGGGGCATCCCGTGCAGGGAACGCAGCTGGGGGCGCATGCGTCCTTTTCCTTCGCGCCACCGTCTGCCCAGGGCAACGACTTTAGCAGGAGCATGGTTAAGGCAGCGGTACACGCAGGGAGGGGCCACTTCAGGCACGGCGCTGCCCCGTAAATCCTTATCAACAGAAAGTATTGAAAGGCAGTTAGCTTTGCTAAACGCACTTCATCGCAAATTGATGGTTTCAACGTCATTGGCATGTTATTCCCATGCACGGCAGTCTTCCGAAAAATTTTGCGGTGTCCGCAGCACCGGCATCCGTCTCAGCCATGGCAGTGCCGCGTTCTAAAAGCAGCGCGACTGCCAACTCGGTCAAAATCTGGGGTTGCCCATCCATAGAGGGCAATTCCACTTTTCAACCAAAAGCACGTGGTGATCCTCGACCAAAGCGGTACCGTGGGGTGCTCAACCCGTCCGCATCAAACAATTTTATAGTTACGCTTTTTGATCCGCATTTTTTTCAGAGCGTTAGTGTAACTTTGTCTGCATTGCTCCGAAAAGTTTTTATTAAAAGTGTGCTGTTTATTTTATAGTTTTCTCCTCCAGCAAAGGCCAAGCGTTATTGCGTTACTATAGAAAGTGTTGGATATGCTACGGTGCGGGGACTAGCTTCGAAATGCCGTCGCTGTTCGGAAACGTCAAAACCCCAGAAGAAAAGGTGGCCCCAAACGTGTACTGCGCTTTGCTTACCGGTACCCGCAGTGCTGGCTGCTGACGGTGAGGCTTCGGCAGACTGGCGAGACCTGAACTCCAAATACTCGGTCCGATACGCATTTTCAAAGTACCCCAATTCGCGCATTGTTAACTCGCTCTGTGAGAAAATTGAGGGCATCGAATGGGAGATGTGCTGGTCATATTTTCAAGGTAAACGATGAGTGCGTGGTACATGTGAGTTCACCCGAAGAAAGACAACAGCCTGAGATGGCAGCTTGTTGTGCCCTCGCGCAGATGCGCCTCCCCCTCCCCAGCACCCGAGTTCCAGGATGACGTGAACTTAGCTTCGCCAACGTACGAAGGTGTACGGGGCAGCAGCATGTCTCCAGAAAGCGGCACGGTCACAGACAGCCACTTGATGCGGCTGGAGGATGAAGTCAGAGACGCCCTGAGGGAGAGGAGAACGGTGTATGCCACCGAAAAAGATGTCCTGAGGAAGCTACTCAAGTGAGCGGGTGGACCAGAGCACCGTGCGGTGGCGTAGGGGATGTACTGTGTGGTGCACATTCCTGAATGCAGGGGGGAGGGGGCGGGGGGGGGGGGGAGGGCAATACGCGACATGACACGCGAGTCCTGTGGAGAACCATATTCTCAAATTTGAAAAATAGACCCATCAGGAGTGCTCCTGATGCACATTTTGTTACATTATTTCAGAAATGCGAAGCTGGTTGTAGAAATTATGTGATGTGCTTGTCTTGCTATTAGTAAGATAGCATGTGTGTGCCCATTCACACATCTAAAACATTAGAATACCATCAGCTCTGGAACCGAAGAAATGCCATACATGCCTTGCTCATTGCCAGAAAGGGCAATTGTCGAACATTTGATATGCATTTGATTGTTACACATTTGATGTTTGACATTTGATAAGTATATGCACTTTGCACAGCCCATTGAAATATTGCGCGGACGTGTACATGCGTGCGCATGACATTTCAATGGGCCTCTCATGATTCCACTTCCCCGCATACAGCAGACCTGCAATGCACGTGCTTTATTCATGCATGCAAAGGAATAACAATACAGAACATTATGTTTAATTTTATGCGCATAGCCCTGTAATATTGTCTTTCACGAATAACCCCAACATGGCGATGGATTTCTCTGAAACACTGCTCCGTCACCGCGCCGCACGAGTTCAATTGGCTTCGCCACCATCGCGCCACGTCCCACCGAGTTCTTCTATCCCATTTTTCCCGTGAGGAAAGCAGCCGCCAGGTTTGCTTATAAATCGCATTGCCGCCGGTGCCCCCCGGGTTGAAGACAAATCCCTTCATAGTTGTCCGCATCGCTTGCTCCGCGAAATATATAATATGTGCATTGTGCATTGAGAACATACCCAACATGAAATGTGGTGCTGACATATCAGTTTACATAAAACAACACACAAACGAACGTATAGATTGTATAAGCTACAGATAAGCTAACATATAAAATAATAAAACCAACTCAGCATAACTTAATAACAGTGCGCAAATCATGTTCTTGCCAGCTGGATTAGTAAACCCCCTTAGCAATGATCACACCTGCAACCTAAAACCATTCGCTGTTTCATCGAAGTGTGCACAGCTAAATGCAAATTTATTTCCTCCTAGCTATCAGGCCGTGAGCATGCATTGAGCAAAGAAAGTTAGCCGACGGATTCAACTTGCGAGGGAAGGGGTTTTTGACACAATACTTGTGCCAATTTGACACAAATATTGATACCATATTAGCAAAAACGGTACAAGCAAGCGCTGTTTACAAGCTCCTGTAGCTCATGCATCCTTTTCAAAGAAGGCTATACGCCGCCCACGATCCATTGCATAAATCGTGCCCGCCCCGGCAATTGACAGAGGCTCCTTATTGTGCATCGAAGGTTCAACCCGGCGGCAAAAATTCTCTTTTCTCTGCAGAGAGGTTGGCAGCGGGGGAGAGGGACTGGATGCCCAGAGGCTGTCCGCGGTGGTCCAGCGGTTGGGCGTCCACATATCTCAGCCGGAGGCCCGCACGCTCATCCAGAGGCACGGGACGAAGGACGTCATATCTGAGTCCAAACTCATTGCCGTCCTGTTGTCACAGCCCAACAAGCGTCTCGCTGATGAAATGTCAGGTGATGCCTCGGATGAAGAGGAAGCAAATTTTGTTGATTCAAAATTCGAAGCTATTGTTATAGTCCGCTCCAAGCAAGAATTTCAGTTCCAGATTGGGATCATTTAATTTGAGATTTAGTGCGGAGAAAGTGCTGGGAGGTAGGGTGGGGCACTGGGAGCAGAAATGTAGCCGTGAATCTGATCAGCCAATGTCCCGAAAACCAAAATAACAGCTCGATCATACTGCTGAAATATTGCTCCTTGCATACGTATACACTATCGCTCGATTCCTCTGCTGGGCCTGCGTATCGACATGAGATCAAGTGAATCCAAATGTTCGGTCTGGTGCAGTTCGCAAGGGCGCCTTCCTGGCCGGGCAGTCCGCCGACTTCCAGGGCAAAATTCTGTACCCAGAATGCCGCAGTGCGGTTTACACGCCCAGTGACTGGAACCCAGGCGTTGCTGAAAGGTCGTCAGAAGTGCCGAATGCGCGGCTGCATCTGGAGTTTGTGTACGGATACGCCGGTGAGAAAGAAGAGACAGATCAAGTTAATGCAGCTGACAGCTCGAAATTGTTGGTCTGAGGAAAAATAATGTAGTCAAGCAGTTTGAGGGACTTAAATTCATCGGCCTACTGAAGAAGTTTCACAGCCTTTGTACACCTGAAGTATTGCAGATGTTAGCATGTTGTAATTGACATACTGGAGGCTGTAAATTGTGTTAAATACTCCCGAAAAAAGCTGCGATATAATGATTAATGCGAAAAATAGGAAATTTCATTGACAGGATTTGCGTGGAACTACATATTAAGAGCTGGAATATTTTACACCCTGTCTCGCAGCTTGGTATATATCCAATTGCATAGAGGTGGATCTCCACAAAACCGCATATCTACATTTAACTTACATGATGTGGATTACAATATTGTTAAAATTTATGTATTTCGATACTCACCAGGCCTTTACATCCACGCGACGGCTGGGGTTGAATTTAAAAGTGATTGAGAAAACGCGAGCAAACAGTCATATGCACCAGGTCAGAAAGAATCGCACAGGGCAAACTCCCACCTAAACTTCCTGTGCTCTCGTATAAAGGCAGCTGTACTGTTTCCTTTGCAATGGGCGGTGCAGCCGCCTTTTCGAGAGTGCCCGGATTGGATATTATCCAATTGGAGAATAACGATGGTGATAATTGATGATTGATAATATCATTCATAGTACATCACTTCATATAAATTGCGTGTTGAGTGCACTGTGCAGTGGACATGTGCCTGAGATCCTGTCACATGTTATTTACCTTGTTAGCCCAGTGCTTTGGACTTACTTTGTGGGTGCAACATTAGAAGTGCTGCGAATTAGGAAATTGTTCGAAGCTGCACCATGTGCAATACTAAGGCGACTGGTAATTTTCATTCGAAGGTCAGCGCCAAAATTCGGAAGTCACCGCAAAGTACGTTCGTATCTGTGCACCTCCTTCACATGATTTCTGTATCGATGTGCACGCAAATGCTTACAACCACCTCTCAATAATTCTGGCAAGCTGCCAATCCAATCCAGCATCGATATGTGTATACACACATACATACATGTATGCATATGCGTATACACACGTGCATATACATTGCAGTATACTGAAACATATACAGCGCATAAAATACATTGTATTATATTGCAATCTGCTCCGTGCCAGGTCTCGTAAATGCTGGACAGAATTTGTTCTACGCGGACGGTGGGAAAGTTGTGTATTACACTGCTGGCATCGGCGTGGTCTACACCAGGCGCCCCTCTCACGCACAGCGCTTCTTTCTGGGACACAATGACGATATCAAGAGCCTGGCCATGTGCCCCTCCGCCATTGACTTCGGCGGCATCATTTATCCTCCGAAGTCGCTCGTCGCCACAGGGCAGGTGCGTGTCTGGGCGTAGATCAGCATCTGGGCATCTTCTAGGAGAAGATTTCCTATATGTAGTATTACGGCAAAGATGTGCATGTCGCCTTCCGTGCCATACCCGCAATACATGGTGGATCCAAATGTGTCATGGCCACGTCCAGGGAGGTTCCGGGTGCAGATTTTCAACTATTGCAATTCAGTTCATGCAATTCATCTCATGCAATTGTTGCAAACATGCGCAGCCAGCCGCATCGGCACAACGGCATCGGTGAGTCACCAGACCTGTATTTTGGCTTACAACCCGAAACAGCAACAGGTGTTTGCAATCTACCGGGTGAAATAAAGTAAGCAAATGAGTTGAAATTTCGTATCAGCAAAAAGTCTTGGAAGTTCCCGAAGTACAATATCAACAGCCAATTGCGCTGCGATAAGGGATAGCAGCCACTAAGGCTGCAATATTGCATTACACAGGTCGTATCACTGATGCAATCTTTGTACTTTGCAATCAGCGCTTTGGCCTTGCAGCCGCGTCTCTCGCAATGGCGATGTAAATCTTCGTCGAAATGACTATAAACATACCCAGTCGGACTAATCCGCCGAAACACAAAATCAATATGCAAGCCAGTGGCGAAGCCCGCGGCGATTGTTCCCAGTCCCTATTGGGCCAATGCCCCGCAATAGCCTGATATTTGTGAAATTTGTCATCTTATGCATTTCCACTTCTCTTTTCTATTTTTTTCTGAATTTCCTGCATCGAATTGGCTTCCTATGCATTTCCGACGTCTCTTTTTTTGTGTATGGAGTTTTCTGCATATGTTGTCCACTTATGCATTTTAGACTTGTCTTCTCCCCTCTTCTGAATTTTTCTGCACGGTCCAATTCTGAGCGGCGGCCGCGCCGCAGGTCACCTCGCACGACGCCGGTCCCTGCGTCTGCATCTGGGACTGTCGACCGGCCGGCGACGCCTCCGCCCTGCCGGAGCTTTCCAGAATCCAGCTCGACAAGGAAGACAGGGGCGTAACCGCCCTGGCCTTCTCTCCCGACGGATCCATGCTGGTCGTCGTCTCCATGGACAACAGCCACATGGTGCGCATCTACGACTGGAGGTCGGGGCGGTTGAAGTCGGAAGGGAAGGGGTTCACCGGGGAGCCGCCGCAGGTGGGCCACGAGATGATTGTCCAAGACCTATTTTTACCAGATATGAAGGTCGCAAAGGGGTCGTGAAGTTCATAAAGGGTAACAGAGACATAAAGTACTAAAATCTGCAGCACATTAAACCCGAAATGACTTTCGTGATCTTCATGATCTTCATGTCCTTCAGGACTTCGTGACGTTCACGCCTTTATGCCTTCATGAACTTCGTCAATTCATGTCCGGAAATGAAAGCCATCATACATCTGTGGGTTCGCGGTCCTCGCGCTGGCTAAAGGTGACATTAATTAGCTGGTGCACTGGTGATTGTTTACCGCATTTTAGCTCACGAACATAATTCCAATTGTATAAATAACATTAGATTAAATGTGCACGGTTAGGGTGAGTACAAGGTAAATGTAAATTTTTCCGATTAGTTCTCCTAAGCTTTTGACAATGTTCAGCTCTCAGCGGTCTTCCATGTTTAACATGCGGGACGAAGTTGATTGGAAGCACAACTTTCGCAATATCATTGTAGTACGACAAACCACTGCAGGCACAGCCATTGCATATGGAATGGCATTCGCGGTGGCACGTAGTGCGCGGGAGGGCGATAAAACACTATTCAGTAACGATATTACTGGGAATCTCCCAAAAGAACTGCAGCACAAGAACATGTCGCAAATAGCAATTGGCGCAAATGGCGCAAGTACTGGCGCAAATTATGGCGCAAGTAAGTTGTTCGCGCTGATATGGAACCAATGAAACCGCATCCCTTTTGCGCTGATTATATGCTCACTGTGCATCCAAAGCAGGGCAAAACGTCGTGCACCAAAAAAAATTAATGCTTCACCGTAAGCGGATCGATGGTTTTGTGCATCATCCATCTGGCTAACCGATACGTATGCGCATAGACCATCGCGGCATTCATGCACACGATATCCATTACATGAGTATACCATTGCGTATATTTCTAGATGCTTCAACACTGTGCCGCGTAGCGAGAGCAAAACTACTACTATCAACTAGCGGATTCATGGGACAATACAAATGCTCAATATGACATATTGTTAACATTAAATTCAAGACTGGAACAGAACGTCCTTTGGATGTGGTCCCGCATTTGAGAGCGGTCAGTTGCGTTCTTATTTAACACTTCATCAAAGCCATTGCGATGTTTGCCCGCGCGCAAGCCTGGAGCTTTCACATGCCCACGTGCCAATTATTTACTCGGAAACAATGTGACAATGCTGACAGAGAAGCATCAGCGCTTCAGCCTCCCACTGGCCACAGATAATCAGCAATGCACGAGCGAGGTATGACTGAACTACCACTCTAAACTTTCAGATTTACGGAGTAGAGTGGGACATTTTCAACCCACCGTCTCCAAGATTCGTCACTTTCGGCAAGAAGCACATCAAGCACTGGACGGCGGACGGGAGTGGCCAATGGCGCGCCACCCAATTGTCTTTCTCACGGTACCCTCTTGACAACGTCAATAGCGCCGCCTTCCTGAAACCGAAGCCCGGAGAACAAGTCGGTCAGATTGTCGCGGGGATGGCGTCTGGAGAGCTCTATTTGTTCAAGGTGGATGCAGCAAGCTTTTGTGGCGGCGCAGCTTGTGCAGCACCCGTAGCGCTGCATTTCAGGATTGCTGTTTTCGGTGCAAGCACCCGCAATTACGTATTTATGCGTGAAAATAACATTTACCATTTTGTGCGTACAAACACACAAAAATTGCGTAACGTGGTTCCTGTGTACGTGCATCCAATAGATACAAACTCAGACAGTCCGCGAGTGGCAGCCTGATGCGTTGGAGTGGGCAACGTATGACCCGTTTGTTCACGACGTCGTTGGCCTTTCCGAGAGGGGGGTGGATGCTGTTATTTTATTATTCCAAAATATTACATCACATTTAGGGCACAAATTGATGCTGTGTTGCTGTTGCTCGAGGGGCAGCGGACTGACCATTGCTTGCCACCTCGTCAAGCAACATGGGTGTGTCGACGCGCCGTAAAAATCCGTAAATTTGCGGGTAAAAATGTTGTTTTCTCTGATTGCGCAATTTTACGCATAGAAACGGAAACGCACAAACAGCTGTAAATATAAACAACTAGCCTGAAATACCTTGCCACAAATGAAATGAACGTCTAGGCTACCTGGGTGCAATGAATTGGGCGTCCATGCGGCTGATGGTTGCGCATCTTCATACTTGTGATTTCTTCCACATTTTGATTACCGTTGTGGAGATTACGCCACCGAGTTTGGTGTTCAATATGTGGAAAGGCTCAAGATACATTTACACATGGCAGCCACGTCCATGCCGCTTAAATGCGAACATTTGGTGATGCCTAACGCGAAGCAAGCGCCGCCCTCCAAGAACACGAATGCAGAGAACGCCAACAACGTTCTACATGCACTGCACCTCAGCCCTCGAAGTTCCGCAGGGAGGCCAAGTCGTCAAGTCGATCGCGGCGCACCACTCCGGTCCCAAGGTCACGGCAGTGGACGGCGCCATAACCCACTCCGGTGTGCGAGGCATGCGCATCCACAATGGCGGGAGTTCCCTGGCAACAGGCGGGGCGGACGGCGCGGTGCACTTTTGGGACGTGTCCGATGGGACTCTGCAGAACGGGAGGATGTCTGGCAGGTGGCGCTCCGCGAAGAATGAAAATGTAAAACTGAAAATGGGCAGTAAGATAAGAGTAAAGAGAATAGAAAGTGCAAAATGAGAATTCGAAAAGGTGGCGAGAAAGTAAGTGCCTTGCTTGCCGCTATTGCAGCGAGGGGAAGCAAACAAGAGGAGAAGAAATGCATTAGCTTGCGACTTCGCTGGTGCAACAATTTCATGAATGTCCAGAAGATGCGAAGTGCTAGAATTGTGGAGCTAATTTCAATTTACAACAAAATTTTGGAGGCCGTCCTTTTTGCGGTTTTGCTCGGGGGTGGCTCGGTCTTATGCGCGGCAATTTCAAACTTGTTCATTTGACGGCGTGCATTCAATCAGTGCATCGCATGGCTTCCTGCAGATCCGCACAGCTTCGAGGGGCGGAAGCCTTCCAGGACAAGGCCCCCGCCATAAGGTCCCTCGACGTCGAGCCAGAAACGGGAAACATTTTGTTGGGGACAGACGGGTGCGATGTTTGGGAAGTCTCTCAGGAGAGGCAGGTGATTTACTGGCAGAAAAATGCAGAAACAGCATAAATATAAGACATCCTAAGTATGCAAACAGCATAAGGCAAACAATATGTGGCATAAAAGTACAAATTGTAATGCGCTTATAATCGGTCAATCCCCGGTTTTCTAATTCTGTGATCAACTGAAGTTTTTTCGATGTTGTCTTGGTGGCCGGAGTTCTCCATTAACAAGCAACATGATAGTGACATTAAAAGTAAAGTAGATGTGGTGAATATTGCATTAGAAATATTTGCAAGAATACTGCTCAGTGCAGGTGGGTACGGGAAACACAATAAACTGCACCAAAGCCGTTCCACGCATACGGATAACATTCGATCTCACAGTGCATATCAAGTACGTCGAAGCGAGGCCACCTCCGTTGTAGCTCATTATGTGGTGGCACTTTGGTATTACCACTGCATACTCTCCTAGGGAAAAACTTTACAGCCAAGTAATTTATAATTATAAGCTTTTACCGCATTTTCAAAAACTTGATCAAATGTGTGGTGTCTGGTTCCCGTTACTTGCCTGCAAATCGGCACTGTGAGCCGAGACTATTGTCTTATCTGCTCTTGCTTATGCCCAGATCAGGGCCAGGTGTGTCAGTATAATACTCAGCGAAATTTTTCTTAACAACTATCATGTTTCCTTAATCAATTGCCGAAGCTGCGAAAAACGATCGAATGGAAAACAGTATTTGCGCTGTAAGTCGGCACCGGCTCCGGGTGCCGAATTGAGAAGAACAGCAACGTTCAATAGGAAACAAAATACAAAATAACGCGTGTTCAAACGTGTACAAAGTTTGCGCGTTTGTGTTATTTTTGTGCTCTTAGCGTACAGAACTTTGATGAAATGTGTTTTATGTGTGTTCGCAGAAATGTTATTTGGCCCTTTTTTACTAGTGGTTGGTAACTTCGAATGGAAGACATTTGTACCTTGACATTGTGTTTCAAGCATAAGCCATGAAAATGAAAGCTAAATGCCGCAGGGAGCTGACCGCGACAAAGTGTGCACGGCTTCACTGCATTCATAGAACTGACAGCAATTATAACATTAGCCGACATTTTCGTCTAGCTTTCAAGCGTGCCTCATTAATGTTGCATTAACTAATGTCGCATTAATTAATACGCGAGAATCTCCAAAATATGCACGCGATTGCCTAGTTCGTCATCTCAAAGATCTTCCTGCGCGTCCGCCCCAGGTAGTTCTGGTGCAGGGCCACAGTGGCGACCTATACTTCATTGCCTGGCACCCACGAAAGCCGCACATATTCGCCACCGCCTCGGACTGCTCCGCGGTCAGCATCATGGATGCCGCCGCGAGGGACGTGCTTGCGTCCGCCAACGTGGGGTTCTCGCTGCGGTGCTGCTGCTTCTCGACGGAGAGCTCGCGCGAGGGGGGCCACCACCTGGCGGTAGGGGGCGCCAAGGGCAGACTGAAGGTGTGGGGAGCAGTTTCAGAATTAATTCTTCGGACAGAAACTTGTGCATTACAATTTCGCTGTACATGTGTATGTTACGTGCTTATTTTTTTACAGCATCTGTATTCACTTGTGATTGTCTATTGCATCGACCACACGCTCTAAAGTGTATGGAAACACCATTTCCAATATTTCCTCCCCGCTGCGTGCCATTATACATCGGCTGCCTTCAGCGGCTGAGGAAATGTAGGGCAAATTCTCTGGACATAGCACAGATGGGCCATGACATGTCGGAATCTTTGTGTTCATATCCATAAATGAACAAAACTTCCATATTCATTCCTATATAATGGAAAACTCTCTCTCTCCCCCCCCGGCCGCCTGCAGGTCCTGAGCGAGCGGGACTTGAGGCCCCTGTGGTCCGCCCGCGACGCGAAGCAAGCCATAGCCGACCTGAAGTACTCCCCCAATGGTCAGTACCTGGCAGCGGCCTCAAACGACACATACATCGACGTCTACAACGCCGCCAACGGCTACACGAGGGTGTCCCGATGCGTGGGACATTCCTCCACGGTCCGCCACATTGACTGGAGCGCGGACTCGTGTGCGATTCAGAGCAACTGCTCCGCGTACGAGGCGCTGTTCTGGAACCCCAGGACCGGCAAACAGGTAACCTTGTCGGCTACGGATGAGGCTTCAAATATACTGACGGGAAAAAAACCCCAGTTGGCAGCGTGTGTAAGGTTTAATGGTATTCCAAAGGGATAAACCGGTCCGAGACACGGCCTATCACATAACTGACATCACTAATGGCGTGTGTGTGCATGAGTTTTCTTAAATAATCGCATTTTCCAAAACAATTGCATTTACGCGACGAGAAGATCCGCCGGACCCACAAGTAGGTAGGCATAGTCGCACTTTGAAGGGGCACATGGTTTCGAGCCCTCATTAATGTAGATTTGATAATCTTGATTAATCACTCATTAATGTAGATGAACTATTTCATCGAGAATCACATATCAACCTATCAGCCATTGAATGCATGCGTGATTTCTATTAAGAGCGAATGATTCTTTTCCTCAGAGCCTTGTTTCCGGGCTTTGAAGGTGGCGCGGAACCAAAGGGACACTGAGTGGGCAACCTGGACGTGCATCCTGGGCTTCCCGGTGATGGGCATCTGGCCGGATTGCTCCG
Source organism: Ostreobium quekettii (assembly GCA_905146915.1). Lineage (NCBI taxonomy): Eukaryota > Viridiplantae > Chlorophyta > Ulvophyceae > Bryopsidales > Ostreobiaceae > Ostreobium > Ostreobium quekettii. The sequence continues at coordinate 47,378 of CAJHUC010000719.1, read as the reverse complement.
ATGGCACTGACGTCAACTCTTGCCACCGATCCCAAAGCGGTGCGTGGTGAGCTAAAATCGAGTAAAAAGGATTTCCGAATCATTGGAAGAAGCCGCGCTTGCCGAATTGCTGTATTACACTATCGCATGAAAATTCTCTGATCCCTAAAAGAACATTGAAAGTCCTGAAAAGTCGTCCACTTGATCGAATAGATAATCCAGAGTTAAATAATCAAGCCATAAAAATTTGTGTACTGAGATCCGCGTCTAAACGCGGCGAAATGGCGTATTTTTAATCTTATGTTTCGAGTGATTTCACCTGCTGCAAAAACCGTGAACACGCCAATGCACACGTTCTGCGCATTTAGCGTATTAATAGGAAAATATACTGCTGATTTTAAAACTTACGAAGGGAGAAGTAACGAAGCTTCCTGTTCTATATGGGAGTATAACGTATCAAACTGGTGGTTGGGTAGAACCTAGCTTGTTTTGACTTGCAATTGCAAGAAATATACTTGGGTAAGAATGTATATAGCACAGTATCTGAAAAAATCGATAACCTCACATTCAGAAATCCTTGCCCAACATTGACTGTAATTGTGTAAATTAAAATCATGGAAATGTGTTTCATTCAAAAAGGCATAAATATCAACAAAAAAGCGCATGGGGATAACGTACCGTAAACCGCTCAGTGCAAATGCGCTGATGCACATGCACCGTGGACCAACATATGGATCGTGATGCAAATATCTTGTTTACTGCTGCAATTCATGGATCCCTTTCCCTTCGAACGCACCTCATGTGCATCGACGCAGAATTTCGTACATAGTGTACAGCAACGACGTCAGGATTTACAATCCGCTTTTCAGATTCCACATGCCGGAAGGAGGGGAGTACCCTGGTATCCGTACACTTCTTCACCGTCGACGTTGATGCAATATTGCAACTGCATTGCCATCGAGGCAGTGCCCAGAAGTTCTTCAACAAAGGCCCATATGTCCATATTGTCAAGCTTCAAGACATTTATCAGCGATGAATCAGTGCTGATGTACTGCCTTGATACAGAACCAATCAGCGTTGCGTCAGCTATACAGTGCAAACACCATTGTGTCAATATCTTCGTTTTTCGAGATGCAGAAACTGCATATACTGGCAGGCTGAGGAAGCGTCGTCAAGCGTCTGCAAGAAGAGGTGCATTTAAAGCGAAACACAAGCAACCGTCGTCAAAATTCATGCCTCAATAGTACTATGGTATTAAAGCGGCTGCCGCACAACCATACTTACCATAATTAAAAAATCAGGAGCCCGCTTTTGCCTTCTCCACGCACGAGATCTCACGATCCTGGAGGAAATGCACGTTCATTCCCAATAGCAAAAGGCATCGGTCCTTGCCCCATTTGTTGGCGAACAAATGCTTCACATTAAACCATCCACCCACCTGATGTCCACTCAAAGGCAGCAGATTAAATGGTCAATTCCCGCTTTTCAGGCAAATTTCTGGTGACGTCCGGCGATGATGGTCTGGTGAAGCTTTTCAACTACCCCTGTGTTGTGGAGGACGCCCCGTATCGTGCCTACCGGGGGCACTCCTCCCACGTCATGTGCGTGAGGTACAACTGCGACGAGTCCTTCGTGTGCAGCGCCGGTGGGAAGGACCGGGCGGTCTTCCAGTTTAGGTTTGCTGAGCTTCCGCCGCCGCCGCCTCCAGAGCCCAAGGCCGACCCCGTCTGAGGGCCGCTCAGTGCCGAAGGTGATGAGCCCGAAATTCAAACAGCAAACACCAGTAGAAAACAGACTGTTTGCTGTGCCAGCTGTGATGTTTTTTTACACAGATTGATGCAATCGCAGCCGCTTTTATGCAGTGTCAATCACCGTCAAGGCCCCACCCTGTGACAAAATGGCATCGCATCTGGCGTTGCAAACATGTCGCTCTCTATCGGGGCAAATGAAACATAAACTGAATGGTGATTTGCTGAGCCGTGATCGGGCAGTGTGCTTGGCATATCTCGACGATTGTTGGAGTTGTTGCATAATTTGGTGTGAAGCAGTACGTACGTTTGTTGGTTCTGCTCAATTCTTCATCAGTACGCTAATGTTGTACTGCTTCAGCCCCAGGGCGGTAAAGTGCGATTGGATTCGTGCTCTTGGAGGTGTGGAACCTTTCCAGAAGCACAAACCCAAAGCATTAGGGTGGAAGATATGGCGGCGTGGTTCACTTGTGATGTATGAAACCAAACTTCAGAAATAGAGCATTAACTTGTGTACAATTAGAAAGCCAATTTGTACAGATTGAAACAAGATTTAGCTAATTTGAGCAGGGTGCCAAGGTGCCGAGCGCCGATACATATGATCTGAATTTCAATTCAGTTCAGATATATCTGCGCTCGGCACCTTGGCCCTCCTGGGTAGGTCAAGACCTTACCGTGCCCTAGGATTGAGCCACATTCTTTGCAACATCCCTAGCACAGGATCTGCTCTCGAATCAGGAAAGGGAAACAGCCACACAACCTGGGAAAATTTGCCCCGGTCAAAAGACAACCAAAGCCCGTACAACGCTCGTATCGTGTGATTGACATAATTTCCCCTTGTCGAAGGGAAGAGCTTCGGATGGGTTTCCCCGGAGAAGGCACAAGTTGGCAGCAAGAGGAAGATTAAAGGCAACGGCAACCGCCTGGAGAGGGCCGCGGGAATGGAGCCCATTGAAGAGGAGATAGGAGCCAGCCCATGCACAGACGCAGGTGGGTGGACTGGAAAGCCTTTCACTACTAAACAACATGCATATCAAGACATTAGAAAGATGTCGTTTGACTGCTTTGTCTCGTTTCCGATTCTTTTGCCATCCTTACTATCCTTACCAAATATTACCAATTATACAGTAACAGTAATTTCACTACTCTTTGGCTAAGTGCGCTGGTGCCTTTGTTCACCAGAGCCGTCGGGCGGCGAAAGCGCAGGCGGCAGCCTGGAGAGATGTGACGTGTCAGGCGACGCATCTGCTGATGATGGTGGATGGGGGTGACATAACGTCAGCATGGAGCACATTAGCACGTGCGCCTTAGGTGTCACCGAAATTCTTGTCAGGTTTTCTTGGGCTGGATTTCTAGCGATCTCGAAAGCCGAACATTGGGCAGATCTTCGATGCTGTGCATTGAGTGATGGCATGTGCATGATGTCAATGCGCAGTGACATAAAGCCAATGGCGCCACGACTGCGTAATCATCACCCTTCAGGCATTCGTCATCAAAAATTCGGACAGTGAATGAGGTGCATCAGCTGTTTTTGTAGCCCGGCTGCAAACTCAAGAGATCCTCGCATCCAAGCAATTTCGTTCGCAGAGGTTGACACCGCCATTGCTCTGGACACCTTCAAGAGTTGCATGTCGCACGAGAGGAGAGTGAGGATGCCCTTTTAATGTTTGGCGCCGACCCACGTTTCTTGGAATTATGTCATTGCATCGTGATGGCGAAGGTTCCTTGAAATGTACTGAGTTGCTGATGCACAGCATCCAAGCCATTTTGGGGTTTGGCGATCGGTGGATGAATAAAGATTTGTTGCAAATACACGCAAGGACGCAGGCAGAGGCTCCCTATTTTGTTTCAGGAAAGGATTGTAAACAATCGCATATGCGATAGAGAAATGATTGCAAATATAATGCTTTGATCATAGTACTGGTATGCATCTCTGAATTGATGTTGGGCATAAATCAGAGTGCAAAATCATACCACATGCTGTTTGGGACATTTCGTCCCATTCCTATCGCTACTTTGTGCCCCACTTAGCTTGTCGTGACATGTTGATAAGCACCCACATGTGATACAGAGCCCCTGCCACAGCAACGTGGATATATTCATACAAGCCAGAAACCCACCTGTTGTTGAACAATATTGGACGCTGCGAAAAGTTCTATTGCGTAATTTTTTCCAACATCATAGTGGTTACTAATGAGCCAACTGATAGGACAAAGCAGTCAACCGGTTACGGACTACTGTGGGATGGTCTGAGTATGCCACTACGCCAGTACAGTGCCAGAGGAAGTGTGCTTCTGCGTTCTGGTACATAGGTTCAATATCACTGTCAATGGGTCTTGTCATTGGACAAGTCGTTGGACTTTGGGATGAGTCCTTGGGGAAAGTCCCACGAGTTGTTACCTTTATGAGCTGCAGCCATCAGTAACTCCAATTTAAGCACCCTCAGCCAGTGATGGTTCTAAGGCTTTTGAGCTTGAACTGTTGACATTCCAATACCCACTACAGAAAGGATGGCATGAACAAATTGTCAAATGGCGGAGAGCTTGGACCTGGCCACGTGCCATGGCCGCCGATGTTCACTTTGAACAGCGGATGCTGCCTGAGTCATCCCGTTGGCAGGTTTTGGCAAGCGCAAGGTGGTCTGGAAACAAGTGCTGGCAGAGGCGTTTGCGCGTGTGCATTGACCCTGAGCACAGCAAACCTCAAATCTTCCGCACAAGAAGGACACTTAAAAGCCTTGTGGATGCCACCCATGTCAGATCCACCTGATCCATCTGAACATCCCCCCAATCCACACCTAGACCACTTCCACACCACAGCAACGCATTGCGCATTTATCATTGGCCCTCATATCATGGAAAAGAGTCTCACAGGCACTTGCTGAGGACGGGGTGTTCTTCCCATGGCATTTTTGCCTTTCTCTCTGTAGCAAATCTTACAAGGCCGAACAGCCATGCTAGCTGCACACACATGGTTCATTAAAAAACCTGGCGTGTAAGCTGCCTGTTGCCGGCGTGTTTGCATGCCAGTAGCCGAGACACACATAGGCCAGCTGGTTGGGCCGATTTGCCCAGGAGTGCAGGGCACTGCAGTTACACAATTATCGGAGTAGCCATCTCCGACATGGGAATCCGATGTCAGGGAAGAAGACGAACTTCGTGATCGGAGTCCAACGTCGGGGGTGGCATCGAGCCCGTATCCGACTTCGAGCTTCGAGTCTGGGAGGGATGGGTTGGTGCGTCAGTAGCAGTCCCCAGCGTCGGAGACCGCTACATTTCGTATTGGCTGGGCTGCTAATTAGCAGCATTATAATGCTGGAGATCATCATCGTGTGGTGCCTTTGCAGTTTTGGAGTGTGTGGCTGTGTTAAGTGATGCGCTGCGCCGGGTGATGTAGGAGTGGGTGCCGCTGCAGAGTGGTTTCTGCTTCGCTTTTGGTGCCGAAGGGTTGGGACGCGTTCTCGTTGTGGCAATGTGGAAGGCCATAGGAGTATGCTGTGGTGTGTTAAGTGGTGACAGCCCCTCCTCACGTCTTGCCCAGATCGAACTTGGCGGCGACCGCGTAGACATGCGCCCACAACAAAAAGTTAGACAGCCTGCTGCTTGCACTAGAGTCGCGCGCACATACACGTGCAGCCCCACCTGAGCTGCCTTGCAACATAGCATGAGCGCATACTCAGTCAATGCCCCTGCAGTGCAGCACACACGATCAGTTGATTATCTCGCCATGAAACTCAACTTAAGGCCATGGATTGACTGGTCCTCCTCTGCTGCCCAAAGCGACGATCCACCGCCAGGTGAAGGCCATGGTGCAACTGGTGCAGCCCCCCATCCGCACAGCATGCACCATGCACAGCCCCCCCATCTGCACAGCACCGATGTTGCTGCAGGTTGAAGAGGGTGGGGTAGGAAAGGCGGCACTGCCAAGTTTGAATATGGCCCTCAATTTGCAAACGGCGCATGATGGCACATCCAGATCTGGGCGTCGAGCGCCCTGGCGTTCTGGAAGGCAACACGCCTAAGTCGTTCGTGCAAGCAAGGACTGTGCGCTTGGAGCAACGTTGGGGCACTTGGCCTTGGGGATAGGTGCACACTGCCCCCATTGATTGCGATGCTCGTTCAATGTTGAAAGACAACTATCAGCCAGGGCCCTCCGTCATCAGCATCGAACAATTCGAGTACCCGGCATCTCCATTATCGAGGCGACAAACCCCACCCCCTTCTGCCCCATCCCATAGCATGCACAGGCGCCGCTGCCTGTGCCACAAGGGACCCGGCCGCCGCGAACCCAAAACCCTTAAAACGAATGCAACTAGCCAAGTCGTTTTTCTAGTCAAAACCCACCTTCGGGGGCCATGCCCCTCCACCAATCAGACCAACCTGTTGATTCGCTGCGACAGCGCCCCAATCGATTCGCACCCCGGTTCTGTAACAAGGCCGCCGGCCTCTGCAATATTCTGGGCTGGTGGATCCAACGGCGTAGAGTTTTGCGTTCGTTGCCAGGCATGCTCTCCTAATCGAGCAAGATGCATTACAACTCCCGGTTGGGAACACACCTGCAGGCGTTGCTCTGCAGGCCTGGACACGCTGTTCTGGTGAGGCAGCCGCCCATCTCTGTCGCCACATATGCTAAATGGCGCCGACCGGCAAAATCCCTTTGATGCCGCATCCCAAGATCCCGTGCTTAACGGCGTCAAGGCATGGCGACAGCCTCCAACGATCAAAGAGGGGGTGCACCTGCAGCTGCAAGGGGTTCTAAGGCCTTGCCACGGCGTCGGGAGGCGCCCAACAAACAACGGCAATGGTGCACAGAACCAAGAGCCGCTGGATGATTTTTTGGGGGGACGGTCGGAGTTGGGGCCCGAGTACGGGAATCCGGCATAGGAGTGCGTTGGAGACGCATCGGCGGAGACAGATGTCGGAGTCCGACGTCGGATGCCGTCGGTCATGCATCGGTGCTCCAACGTCGGACTCCGAAAACTCGGTTGCCACAGTGGAGGCCATTGGGCTGTTGCTTTGCTATTCATGCCCTGAAACCCACTGCACTCAGCGTTGCCTTCAACAAGTCCTGTTGCCAGCCAGCGATGTGACTTCGCGAATCACATGCCGTGACGCAAGAGTGGCGCCCACACCCGTCACGCTCCACAAGGGCTGAGTCACCAAGATGAAGTGACCGCCAGGAGCGCCGGCCCCGTGCCGTGCCGCCCGCCGCACGGCGGCCCGTGACTCATCACCCCCCGCGCCCAAAAACTCGTCATCCCCAAACTACGCCCCTAAACTACGCGTCCCCCCGCCCCCAGATTCCCCGCCCCTTCAGGCGGCCTGAAAAGCACCCAGAAGGCCAGCACGGCGACGAGGGCCTCTCTAAGGCCCGCTTCCCACACGCCAGCCCACGCAACAAAGCCGCCCGGCCTCAAACGGGCCGACCAACTCCCTGCGGCCGCCTCTCCCTCCGCCCCCCCAGCCACAAATCCCCCCCCTGGAAGATCCCGGGCCCTTCGATTTTGTAAACGGGTCTCCGGGGTACCTCAATTCCCTCCAACGCCGGGGTGCGCGGGTCGCGGTTCGGGTTGGCCGCGTCGGCCCATCGCCGCGGGGGGCCCGGCAGGTCTGACGCGAACGCGATTGGCGCCGGCGGCTGCCGTGACGGGAGCGGGCAGGAGGCGGAAGGCAATTTGCTGAAGGGAAGGCGGGGATGACGACGCCCGAGCCACCGCCATGGTGGACGCCGGAGATGCCCGCCCTGTGCCAGCGGCGGGCCCCGCTGCCAGGTGCGCACGACCGCGCCCCGCCCGGGGCCCCGTGATCTCGACCGACGCCTGCAGAATTCAGGGGCGATTTGGAGCCCAAATCCGCGCCGCAGAATGCGTTCATTCCGAAACAGCCGGTCATGTCCGCCGTTCATGCCCGTCCCTCCTGGGCGCGGGGATCGTCGGTCCCGCGCGAGCTGGCGTGACGCGGGGGCGATGTGTTGCGCGCGCAGATGTGGCGCGCTGGCAGTCCACCTACGTCAGGTACAAGGGCCAGAGCGAGGGGCAGGTCTGCCAGCAGGGCTGGGAGCAGTCCACCAGCGTGCACATGCAGGAGCAGCTGGCCATGGCCGCCAACGGCGGCTTCAACGCCGGGCGCACCACCCTCCACTCGCCCCTCGCGCCGCTGGCCATCAACATGCGCATCGTCACGGCGCCCGCGGAGTTCGCTGTGCCCGTGAAACAGGACAGGTGGGCCGAGCGACCGCGGTTCCGTCCTCTCCACCTCAGTTGCTGGACGCCTCCACAGCCGCACGCTTCGAGAATCCCCGCCCCTACTGTGCCTTTGAAAAGGGCGAGTTGGGTCCTCTACACAGCGAATTCCCCGCGGCTCAACGGAGTGCTGCCCCCCCTCCTTTCTCCCCCTCCCCTTCCCCCCACCCCACCCTCCACCCACCCACCCACGGACACAAAATATGGCCTTGAGCCTAATTCCATCGTTGTGTGCCCCCTGCCCCCCCAGGCGCCTGACGCCCGACTTCAAGGTGCGCGTGGAGGTGAAGTACAGGGGGCAGGTGTCCTTCCCGCTCACGGTGCGCGCCTACATCCTGGCACAACAAGAGAAAGATAACCTGCCGGAGTGGACCCCCGAGGGCGTGACGGACCACGACGGCCAGGTGTGTCCGGCTGCCCCTGTGCCCGGCTGCGCTGTGGAATTTGTCCAACAATTGATGCCGTAGCGGATTAGGCTCCATTCTGCTTCAGGGGGCACGATTTGCCCTGCTCGCAGCCCGCTGGCTTGCAGCCTGTGCACTGGGAAAGACGCCAATGCATCCCGGACACTGTGCAAGTGCTGTGTTGCTGGTCAAGAAGTAACCCCACGCATTGGATGTGAGCACCAGGGAGTGGCACGTCTCCATCCCGGGCCAAGAATTGTCCCAAAAACTCCACACGTTGAGAGCCGATTCCCTGAATGGAGCCAGTCTTGTCCACCTGTCCGCACATGTGATAAGAATTTTTGGGTTTGGGGGAAGACGAAGCATAGGAAGCTGGCCCAATCGTGGTGGTGCTGCTTGCCTTGTGTTGCTGTTTGTGCAAGGGAAAGGACTTTGCTTGCCTGGCAGCCAACCATCCCAATGCACAGATTTGGCTGGAGATAAACTGGCCTAGCATACCACCTATGGACAAACTCATGGCCCCATCCCTTGCATAAGGCTGCCTTTGCCTGATGTGCTTGCTGTCCGGTTTCACAGAGCGAAAGAAAAGGACATCCTACAGAGCTGAAAGGGACGACATATATCACCCATCATTTTGAGGCCAACATGTCTGGGGTGAGTGTATCGCTTCGAGAGTCACAAACTAGTTCTGTGCCCTATGCCACTGATCCCATGTTGATGACCCATTTGAATCTCCAGCACGACTTCATTTTGGTTGAATCTTGTGACGCATGTATTGACAGATGCCTACCTGCCCCAGAGTTCAATATCCTTGCTTCTTTCAACACTTTGCTTATCCTGGGCTCGCAGCATTGGTGTCAGCCATGTAGTAAAGGGCAGCACTATTACTTCCTCAGTGGTGATGTGGTACTATACATATTGTTCTGTTGGATACATTGTTGAGCCAATGATGCAAAGTCTGACTTGAGTGTAGTTTGCATACAGTGGAATGTGGGGAGCTTCAGTTTAGGTCAGTGCAGTTTGATGATGTTGAAGGAGCCATGTCCATGTGTCGCAATAGACATGTGATCGGCTCATGCATCTAGTGTGCCCTGACTTGCCTGGACCTTGCCTATGGAGCCACATGGATGCTTACTCAGGGCCACTCTCATTATTGGCATGTTATTCACCATGGCGCAGCAGAAAACAGCAGGGTAGTCTGAGATACAATTTAAATTGGAGACCCGTATCTGGAAGGAATTGAAATAGAAACAAGAAAGCAAAGTAAATGAGAAAATTGTTGCACAGGGTCTGTCGTCAAGCTTCACGGGCAGCACCAGCACACCTGTCCTCCAGGGCAACATGGGCACTGTGCACCACGTTGTGCCCTCCACTGTGATTCAGACCCCGTACGTGAACGCCCAGGGGGACATGCTACAGCACGAGGGCATGCAGATGCGCTACCTCCAGCACCAAAACCCGCAAATGATGCCCCATCAGGCACTGATCGGCCAGCAGATGGGCGGGGGGCAGGAAGTGATCCACCTGGACTCGTCGAACCCCCTGTCACTGACGTCGGGGACGACCGCAAGCGCAGTGCCCTCGCTGGGCGACTTCAGCGATTCATCCAACTGGGCCGCGATGCTTCAGGACTTCTTTCCGGATGGCGATGGTGAGGATCTGTGCTTGTGTTACACCCTTCTTGTTTTCTTGCTGTTTGTGTTAATCATTGTTGTGCATTTTCGCCTGCTAGGCTGCGACAGAATCTTGAAGTTTTGTTCAGGAGAGGATATGCCCATTTGCTTGCAGATGTTCTACCTTCTTTGGTTACAATTCCCTCTTGTGCATTTTGTCACACACTGGCACTTTCCCCACTGAGAGCAGTGCTCCCAGATCTGGTGTCTGCTCCCAGTCAATGCCCTACGCTCCATGTTTGGCAGACTCCTGTCAGTTGTCCTGATGGAGTATTGTTAGAAGCGTAGTCGTCATTTGGTTGCAACGATGGGTGTACAGTTTGTGGGCTCTTTCAATCAATCCGGCAGTGCTGCAAGTTGCCTCACTGCTGTGATGTATCTGCACCAAGCGCAGCATGCCACCAGTTCTTTGCACATGTTCAGTGGTGGTCTGTGACCTGAATAACATGCACTGTGCCCTGCAATGCCCATGATATTGTGGATTCTGTGACATGGAGCTGGTGCTTCAGCTCGGCTTCATTTTGCTTGCCCGCTTGTGGCTGAGAACCCCTCATGTTGACATCCAGTGTGTGTGGATTCGGCAGTGGCGGCTGTCTCAGCAGAGTTCATGCACAATATGGAGGCGAACAGTGTGAGCATCAAGCCGGAACACATATCACAACCAGACCAAAAGATCATAATCAGCGAGGCGGTGCTCGAGGAGGATGGTGTGCTCACCCACGATTTCGAATTCTTAAACTTGGAGTTCATGAAGCCCACGCGCATGAGCAAGGTGTATGCTTGCTTTGCATGCACCGTTCTGGAGCGTGACCTGCTGTATTGCATCTTCCACATCCCCACTGTGGGCATTTGCCGGGCGGAGCAGCGGATAAAGGCCTGTGAGAGGCTGGTGAGCGGGCATGTTTGTTCTTCTACTGTTCTTGTTCCACAAGTTGTAATGGCTGAAATGCCTGCCAAAACTGCAGCGATGTTTTCCCTTCTTTTCCTTGTGCGTTTGTGTGGTTGGAAATGTGGTTAATTGCCTTTTTGAGACAGCCCTCAGAAACAAACTGATGACAGACTCGAAAGGCACCAATCAGCCTGTGCCAGTGCACACAGCGGGCTGTCTGATGCTGTGCATTCTGCAGTGTTTAGCAGATCTGTTGTTTGCGCAGACCTTATATGTGTACATAAGTGCTGACCTTATGCACCCGTATAGAGTATAGTGAAAGTTTACAAGAATGACAGATGGCATTCTGTTTATGCGAGTTTGTCTGATGGTGTTGCTATCTGCTGCAGAGCATACCAAGGAGGGTTGTGGAGCAAAGCAATGGTGCCAACCAGAGTGAACCAAGTGAAGCGACATCTGGGTACTCGCAGCAGATGCAGAGCAGGAAACGGATTGCGGTGAGCAGTTGCTTTGCAGCACACGGGGTTTTGCCGTGTTCACCTACCATCCACTATGTCACACTTGGCTGGCTAACACGCAGAGAATGTGCACATCTTGTTGCGGGCCTTATGCCACTGCTATCTATTGCTGGCGAGTGAGTGGCTCCAGCTGTCAGTCCTGGCAGTTGCGTTTAGAACATGACTATAATGTGGCAAGATTATATCCTCAGCTTGGTGAGGATTGGAAGGATTTGGAAGCGGGCCGGAACTGTGGTCTGAAAGGTGGAGGAGAGATGGGTGTGTTTTGTTTGGTTCAGAACATATTGAAGACATGTTTCTTGGGGATATCAAGGTGTACAATTCCCAAACCTTGTCATTTAGACAGATAGAAATCATGTTCTGCAATGGGCAGGCACTGCTGCAGGGCTGCGTTTTTGACTGTCGGTGCGCTTCTCATGTGGTCTTTTGTCAATGCAGGATGCCTCGGAACGCAGCGAGTCTGCACGGCCAGGTGCCCCCGGTGGCGGCTGGAACAATGTGATGGACACGCTGCCGGCCTCGTCTCCCAGCAACACGATTGGGGGGGACACGATGCCCCACTCTCGCAACGCCCTCCGGGAATGGATCTTGGAGGAGTACGAGAGCCGAGGCTGGAGGCGCAGGTTGACCGAGCTGGACCTCCAGACGCTCGAGTCCCAGGCGGGTTTCCCGGTCGGGGGTGGCGACGTCGATGTTTCGCCGATGCAGTGGGAGGAGTTCACATCGCAGTTCAGGGACGTGCTCAACCTTTTGACGAAGATCTCGTCAGTTTGGAACCACGAGGACCCGTGCGTGATATCAGGCCTGGACATGGACCGGGGCAGGACTGCACAGGCATTGGCCAGGGAGCCCCCAGGCACTTTCATCTGCAGGCTGAGCTGGTCGGAGCCTGGCAGCCTCGTGCTGACATGCAAGGTCGCACCAGGGACGCCTGCGGCAGATGGCGAGGGGCTGCTGCATGTCATCATTGGGGTGAGTCGTGTTTCGCTGGGCGGGTCAATGGCACCCTGGGGACTCGGTGCTGTCAGAAGCAGAAAATTACCGAAAACAGACGCAGAAGTTGTCCACTTTGTGGTGTGGGTTTGGGCATTTGGTTTTGCAGACTGCTGTGGCGATAAACTATTACAACCTTCTGGTATTTTGCTGTGGGCCAGATTGAGTGCAAGGTCTTGCTAATCATGGTACCTATGTGAATAGCCCAAGTGGACAAGTGCGCAGTGGGCGTTCCTGTGCAGCAGAGACTGCAAAATACAGGAGAAATGTACCCATTGTCAATGCTCAGGAAACCAACTTGAGCCCCAGCCTTGGCAAGTTGCACCATGGACTATTTTTTCATTTTAGTTGCCATGAGTTGCAATTGATGTTCCACTCGATTGGCCAAGTTTGCCATAATGGCAAAAAGTCCTTGAGCCATGGTGTAGATGCGGCTACCTTGGCTGTGCAATGTGCACTCGTTGCGGACTCGTTCTCAGATGGATATCACAGGCAGCACTTGAACTGGCCCTTTGTGCATTCTGTTTGGAGCAGTGCAATATTCAGCAAGCAAATTGAACATTCCTAAGCAAGTCTGTGGATGTAAGCCTTCCTGTTGCTGGCTTGTACGTGCTCGTGCTTTGCCAGTCCCAGGGAAATGTGGCCACTGGATTAGATGAAGACCACAGCAAAGTCTTTCATGAGATTGTCTCCCGTCAGTTGCATTGTTTTATTTGTTGTCAGAGCTTCAGTGTTCTCATTCAGGTGCAGTGAGTTTAAATGCACTCTTTCAGGGTCCGATCGTCGACTATTCCATCGCCACCCTGCATTGCGGGTTACGTATCCTTTTCTGGTGGCGTTGCATTTTCTCTTCATGTGATTAGTTATGCCAAGGCGTGCACCTAGTACTATTGGACTTGTCTATTACGTTGACTCGAACGTCACACTGTGGTGACTCTTCCTTTTCTGCTGTGGTTACGTTTTCTCTTCATGTGATCAGTGATGCCAGAACGTGCACCTAGTACTATTGGACCTGTCTATTACGTCGACTCGAATTCGCACTGTGGTGACTTTACCAGTTATGACGGCACTCTAGCTAAGGCAGGGCTTGTTTTGATTGGCGCTTAAAGAAAAGAAAAATTGGTTGTTTTGATTGGCTGTTTCCTCTTTCCACGCTGCATCATGTGCACCATCATGCGACCTGACCCTTTGGAGTTGGCTGCAGATCAAAGATCTGAACGACCGCCGAGTAGACACCTGGATTCGTGACTACCCTGCCGCCAGTCACGTCCTGGATGTCTACACACACAAACGGGTTGACAAGCGTAAGGTGTTTGCGTCCAACTACACCCGGCTGCGGCTGATGGATGAGCTCGAGGGCTCGCAGGGTTGACGGCAGCTGGGTGTCGGCGGGTGGCTTCCATGCTCAAAGGTGGCTGGTTGTCTTGGCGTTGAGAGTGGCGTGAGGCCTCAGCCCTGGGCGCTCAGCAGTGTGGGGAGTGTCTTTTTCGGGGTTAAGGGGCATGAACTCGGTAATGTACAGTGAGATTCTTATGGCGGGGCTGCATAATTAGGCTGCATTGTTCTGTAATCCTAGCAGCGTTGTGAGGAGTCTTCGAAGGCAGACGAATGGCAATAACAAGTAAGGTAGAGTACGTAGCATGGATGCACTACTTCGGGGAGTGACGTTTGCACGATGTCGTGCATGAACAACTTGGCTGTTGGTGGCACCGCCTGTGTTGTGGGTTGGCTGGGCAGAGCCGCCACTCTGGGCAGGTTTTGAATTGCCGTTGACACCGTTTTGAGCATCAGGAGCATTTTTATGTGGTCTCATGCGTTTCTGCAAAACGTGGTCGTGATCTTCGACCAATGCCATTGTCTTTGTTTCTGCAGCCTCGTGTTGGAGTTTCGTTGACTGTTCGGGATATTAACCGTAACATGAAACTACCGGGGCGACCGCAGTTTCAGTAAGACGACATGCTTAGTGTAGACTTGTCACCCTGCCTTTGGCAACTCTACTCAACTCCCCTTTCCCAGCGCTGCTGCACTGGTGCGTCATTGCGCGGGGATCGGCCTTGACTTTTGCGCTGGAGCAGCCTTCTGCACAGGACGTGACAACAAACATCGGTTGCATGGCCAATTATTCTTTTCACCAAACGGGAAAACATGATGCGGCAAGGTAAAACGTGTTTGGTTGCAAAGAAAGCCATGGTGTCAGACGGTGGGCGCCCTTTTCCCGAAAGGCCCTTCTTGTTGGACTGCCGTGGGACTCTCGATTGTGCGGTTGGCAGAGATGGCCGGAAGAAATGAGGCGGCAGCTGGAAGGGTGGGACGATCGGCACAAGCTGCCTTTGTGGATTGCATGGACCTTGCTAAGGACACGGTCTTCGCCTCGAAGGGTTGTAGCACTGCCCATTGTCGCTTGTTTGACTCGGGGCTTTCTTTGCCGTGTCCCCTCCCTAAGATTAGACAAAAGACAGGTAGCAACTCTTGAAAGCCCTTTGAGACTTCTCTCGAGAGTGATCGCCGAACGGCTCTCCGTTTGCACGACGCAGAATGCTTCCTCTCTTCTTGGCGTCCAGTGACCTTTCCCCTTTCTTTTCCAGCTGACGCGTACCTCAGACCCCAGACCAAAACTACTGAAAAATCAGAATGCGAACTGCGGAATGCCAAATGAAAAAGGCAAAATGCCGGGATTCCAACAAACGCACCCGAGGTGCATCATTTTGGGGAAAAGAATGAATCCAATTCATTCTCTCAACTTCTGCGCAAGCCGCACGCACCACTCGCCGCTCCTGACCTAATCCGGGCCGCCCTAGTTTCCACCCTACGCAGCGCTGGCCCACCCCCTAACGATGGCTTTTTGACCTGCTGTGCCGTTCCGATGACCGTATAGGACAACAGCACCGACTGAGAAAGGGACCCGACCACCAGGTTGATTTTGGTGGTCGTGTCAACATTAAGGGTGCACCACGTTGTGGTGTTCACATTTGACATGCTATTGTAACTCATTGAGTGTTATTAACAGCTGAACACATAAAGAGATGATAAGGCACCAGGAATTGCATTAGGGACGTTGATGAACGTACTGGATATAAGGGATAGAACTTCTGTTGTCCCTTTGCCTCGGCTGTAAACCGTTGCCGTGGACTCTAGCTTACGATCCCCGTTCAGGGGGCTCCACGTGGCGGTAACATTTCCCTGGGGTACGAATCGATTGTAATCGGCAAAGTATCGAACGAAGGTGCCGGTCCTGAGTGGACACGGCTGCCCATACTTGGGCGAGTGGATACAACTTCCCCCGGCTGGGGATACTATCCAACGGCTACAGCCCCTTCGAGGCTGCTCTCTCATCACTGGATACTATCCGTGCGTCCTTGCCCACAGCACAACGGAAAACTGGTGGACCCAAAACTAGATTATATTGTAGGATACAACATGGTGCAAATATGTCGGTGCAGCGTTCCGGATCGTATTGCCATGCCCCGGCGGTGAGATTATTCCATTGTCCTGCCCGGCTCATCTAGTCCCTGTCAGTCAGTTCCCTATCCCGTCGGTCACAGGCGAAAATAATCAACGTCAGAATCCAGGAAAATCAGCATTCCATCGTCCTTGATATCCGCCGTACTGTCCACAAGACAAGAATATTCACAGCCCCACGTTGTCTCACATCCAACTATCAAGGTGGCGGCACTCTCTGCACTCGCCACTATCCCGCCGAAGGCTCTTTCCGTCACTCGTGTCCCTCTCCCCGCTAGCTAGTGGCTATAGCCGAGCGGCTAAAGTTGGTCCCGAAGGGGTCTCCATGTGGGATCCAGCCAGGCTCGCAAGGGCCATCATTCTTGGAGGAGATGGATGAGGCTCTCGGAATACGCCCTCAGAAAGGTCCCCGGGGTATCAGTTGGAGGGCTTCTCGTCCACGAAGACATCACTCTCCCCCTCCTTTCCTGGCAAGTGCCCTGGCCATCAGGTCATGGGACGTGGTGCATCATGGCGCTGGCTACACATCCAGGCAGCGAGCGTCGGTAGCTGCCATCGGACTCAGCTGTATACGCCAGGCTGTAGCCATCAATGGAATCAGCCGTCTATGCCAAGCGGTATCATGTCACCTACACGCAGCCACAGGGATAGGTAGAAATCTAGGACAGCACCCACCAGCACTAAAGGGCCATCATCATCAGGGTCATGTAAAGGACGGCGGTCCTTTCTGGCCGTCATCCCCGGAGATAGCGCAGTCAAATCACCCCTGAACGGGCAGCTGAGCCACGTCGACAGCCTCAGCACCACGTCAGTTGAGGGTGCACTCAACTAACAAGCTTTGCCCCTCGCGCATACTGGCTCTTCACAAAGAACTGCTTGCCGCAACGATATCAACGACCAAAAATAGCAGCGACGGCAAGGGAAGTTTTCGGCGAGCGGCAAACATCCAGCTGAACGTCAAGCGTGCAAGCACGCTTGCAGAACCTCTCGCAACTGCCCCCCAGAGCTCCAGGACCGGTCGCAGCCACTCCCCAAGGTCAGCGAGGTCAGGGCATAGGTCAGCTCCACGGGTCGGGGCAGCCTTGTCCACAACGCAGGGATCAAACACACGAAAAATACTTCTTTCCCTCGACGAGGCTGTGCAACGACGAAGTTGGTCACTTTTGGCCTGCAGCACGCCCGCGCTGGCAGTTCTGGTCCTGAATGGCAAGGAAAGCGGCCCGGAAAAGGCACAGACAGGCCGCAACCTTCGAAAAGGTCGAGCGCTACTGCGCTCAGGCCATGGAGACACAGATACGTACTTGACCCGTGACCCGTCACCCTATATCAAGGTAGACATCAGCAGACAATACGTTAGATGCAAAGACGTTATGTTCGAGTGCCATGATGTTACAAACAGCTGACAAGGACCGACAGGAGGATGTCTACACTTTGGAACAGCGATATGACTCACCGATCAGCCATATGCGCTCAATGAGAGTCACTAAAAACACAGCCGCTATCACAGCCCTGTCAATCGCCAGGAGTTATGAGCGTTCCGCTCCTACACTTTTAACAACTTAGCTCATAGAAGCTCACAGGACAAGGAAAATCATCATAGCATGTAAATTCAAGCCCACCAGGACACTTGGGGTGTTGTCGAGCGCTGCCGAAGCGAGGCGCAACCCCAGAGCTGAACTTCGTACTCAACTTCACCTTATCCGTTCACATACAACGAGAAACATGCAAGGGCTGAGCAGCTCGAAACGAGGTACAAGAAACCACGCTCAGACTGCAACACTCCACACCTCGCTCAGCAGCTCAGTATAGCAAGCGTACTGATCAATCTCCAGATGTCGCAAACCAATGTTGTCGATGCTCGTTCCTTGCGGTCCAGCGCTGCGCTCCACTCACTGGCCAAGCAGCGGACGATGAAGACGAGTCTTTGAGTCGACGAAAACAGCACCCAACGTGAGCGCACGTGGGTCAGTCAGTCAACGAGGCAGGAGACAAGCTCAACGTCGAGCTGTGGGTATGTGCAACGATGCACAACCCGGAATGCAAACGCCCCGGAGGGTCAAGATGCAAAGGCACTCAGAATTGAACTTGCTCGTTACAAAGTCGCTCCCCTTCGCCTGCGTTCGACCCTCACACTCTCGCAACACGACTGCCTTCCTCAGAACACCAACCGTTCAGACCGCTAGAATCAAGAAATGGACGGAAGGGGGGCGGAGAGAGAGAGGAGGAGGGGGCACTCACAACCCAAACAGCCCCTCCTAAATACCCCCGCCAGCTCCAACAGCACTACAACTTCAACAACCCTTGGATAGTCCAGCAGACACTTTGAGAAAAAGGCCCCAGTACCCCTTGCACAAACAGTCCACCTCCTTAGAACTTCCCACTGACCTTCACACAAAATTTCCCACCATTGTACCATAACTAGTATTGCCTTTCTAGTTTGTACTTTCCTTGACCGTCAACTGACCCTATGGTCCCTATGCATTCCTAGGGGCCAGCCTGGCCCTTTTTGCACGGTACTGCAAGTAGTAGTCTGCGTCATACTCAAAAAGGTGGTCGTCATTATCCCTGGCTGCCCGCCATGCAAACACTTCAGCTTCATCCCACTCTCCCATCCCCGCGCGATTCCTGGCGACCACCGCGGAACGAACACGGAAGGCCTGGCATTCGCTTTCCGTGGCCGCCACCCATCGTAGAGTGAACGCGAGCGTTCCCTCTCCCTCGCCCGCCATTCGCCAAGCCGCGGTCGAGTCCACAGCCCCGAAGATCCACCGGTTGGGGAGGCCGGAGCTGTGGATGGCACCCCATGCCAAAGCGCCATCGGCCCCCGCCTCGCAGCCCTGCTTGACGAGAAAGGCTGCCTCACTCGGGACGAGGGGCACGCCCAGCTCGCGCGTTCCTTGGGCGGCCGGGTCAGAATGCACCTCGCCTTGTCGCGGGATGGGCACCATCCACCGAGTGGGGATGCAGCTGGGCCCCGCCATTGCCTCCTCGCCCGACCCTTCGTCCGCGTCGCGATGCACTGGCACCCAATCCTGCAGCCTGCTCTGCTTGGTTCGGGCCATCTGCCCAACTTTCAGTGCTCTCCGTGGCGAAACGACAACGTCGCTCCGTTCGGACCAGCGGCAAGTCACGGGGCGCGGAGGCCTTGGGGGCGCAGGATGTGGGGATGTGCCGAACGTGTACAATACATTACAGTACAGAAATTACCAAAGGGCAAATTCCCATACAATTGGTAAGCAACAAAGTATTGTCAGCAACCGCACACCATGTCCCATCACGACTCACTGAACCCTTACGTCCTGTCAGTACCTGTCCCATCAAAGTCCTAGGACCTTTTGTAAAAGTTCAGGTCCATTGAAGGACAACCCCTACGGTCCATGGTCTCCTCAAAAGGGCCAGAATTTGGCCTTCTTTCTCTGCGAAAGTCACCCAAAGGCTCTCTACGAACAGGCCAGCCTTTTTCCAAGGGTGATTTCCATTGGACCTGTACACACTATGGTCCCTTCCTTTCCGTCTGATGTACCCATAGCCTCAATTCCATATATTGGAAATGTGTGACTCAAAACTGTATTGCCTCCCGTCAATCTAAGTGTCTAACTGATAAAGTTCCTTAGCCATCCCGGTTCGAGGTCCCGCTCGTCGCAATCGAATGCACGCGCAGCGATGGGCCACAACGCAGCACAAGTCAAACCGTTTTGGTTCGACCTCTGTGGCAACCTTGGTGCACGCGGTGCTCAAACGCACTCGCCGTGCATGGTCGGACAAGCAGCCAAGACTCAACTTGTCTTACAACCAAACCAAGAGAAGCCACGAACAGTCTCGGGCTCTCTTTAAATACCAGAACGCGCCTCTTTTTTTGCCCACCAACACTCACACTCAGAGCGCCGGATTGAACTCACACTTCGCACACGCACAACACGCTACCCCACAGCACCGACCCCTAGCATCGACCCACGGCACCAACCCACAGCTCCACCCCACAGTCCCAACTCATGATCCCCAAAATTAGTAAGATTGAAGCTAATTGTTGGCCGGCCGTCCTCCTGCCATCTCAATCAGGTCAATGTGTGCACCAGTCAACCAGCACATGAACAGGTGCTTGCATAACATGGCAGCTGCGCCTGTCATGGTGTGTCAGACTTTCATCTCTTTAGCTTGGCTTTTTGATATGTATTCACTGCTCTCATTGAGTTTCACTGCACATCAGTGTTCAGCCACTGACCTCCAGTTATGAGAACTGGAAAGTTGCATGTGAAACATCGAGAAAAATGACAGCCATCCAAAGATATTGTTGATGGCATTCCTCGAAACGGGATTCTCATATGCCACCATTTAATCATCGGATTACAAATCAGTAATTGACGGAGGTAGATCAGTGGTCAATTACTGGTAATTCGAACACTAACCAGATTAGTTCCTGCCCTTTTCCTTGGCAAAATGACAGCGCAGCCGCAGCTGCCCGTGCTGCCCATCGACAGGTCTCAAAATGACCCAGATTATACAGATTGGGCCGGTTCTGATTATCACAATCGCAGATTCACAGAATAGGGGACATCTAAGCCTAGATTGCTTTGAGTCAACCGTACTGGAATGTAGCTGACGGCGCACACGTTTTTCCTTGAGTACATAGCAGTGCTAGGACTATTAAAATCAGCCATCTTTGTACGTTTCAAGGGAAAACTGGCTGGCTACATCCGTACTCTTTCCCACCACCTTTTTACTCGATTACAGTGATGGCCATTAAATTGAATAGATTGAGCTGTAATCGAACAGTTACAGTGTAGATGTCGTTACTAAAAGAGGCTAAATGACCTGGGGACTCCCAATGCCCGCCACATCTCCACCCCTCAACCCTGCATGCCTTCGTCGTCAACTTGTGGAGCGTCCTCCAAAATGGAGCGACCTCCAAAACTGCAGTACTTTGCGACTTTGCCAGTTACCCCTCGTCAGATTGCCCCCTGGCCGGGGGGTGGCAGCGCATCAGTCGTACACCACCCTTGATTCCATTCCTCGTGCCCCTGGCTGCCCCACGTGGCCCCAACGGCCGGTCTGCCGCCCGGGCAGCCACCCAAAAAGCGCGCGGAACGCGCCTAGCCGTCCCAAGCCGGTCGCCCCGCTTTAAGAAAACGACCGCCCTGCCAGGTCGGGGCGCGCCGATCCGATCCGACGCCGCCCGTAGGCGCGTCGATCGCCGGTTGGATCCCATCAGCCGGAGAGATCGCGCAGAGGAGGATCGCCGGGGGGATGCTCCAGCGCGGCGGGGACAGGGCCCCGCTGCTGTCTGCCGAGGCGAGGCCGCTCGAGGCGCAGATTGCCGGCAGGGGCCTGCGCAGGGGAGCCGGGCGGCCAGCCAGGGTCGCCCTGAGGACGGTGTCGATCGCGCGGCCTGAGGGGTGGGTGGGGTAGGGCGGGATCGCGACTCGGCTGGAGGGCCCAGCGATTCTAGGCGGACGAGTGTTCGGGTTGGGGCGTTGCGGTGCCTGGGGTGTGGGTGGAGGGGTCCTCGCTGTGATGTGGGAGATGGGTGGTGATGGCGGCCAGCGGCCAGGGGGGGCTGTGGCGACTTTCGCTGCCTTGTGTGTGCCGTTGGGCCAGAGCAAGGGGACATGATTAGCGTCTGACATTGCTTCTTCTGTATTCGAGTGCCCTTGCCCCCGCCCCCGACCCTTCCCAACCCTCGCCCGCCCGCCCGCGGATCGCCTGAATGCCCTCGCGGCTTCGCGGGTTGTGCCCTTTGTCGTTCCCATTCTGCGGCACGGTCGCTTCGCGCACTCGCGGGGGAGAGCGCCCGGCATTTTCCCCCGCGCACCGGCGTTTTGGCTTGGTTGTTAGCGGACACATTCGCTTACCGTCGTGGGCGCCGTCGTGTTGTCGACGAAAGGATGCGTCCCCCTTTTTGTACATTGACTGCATCTGACGCTTGGGCATACATTGGCCTGAAAGTCGACGAGCCCAAGATGGGTTTCCCCCAGGAGATGGCTGAAAAGCTCCCCCCTGGCCTGATCTGTGCGTGCTTGATCGACAGGAACCGTTCGGCAGCTCCAGCCGCGGCAAAGCAGACGAAGGCCATAGCGGAGAAAATCGATGCGGAGACGGTGAGTGGGGGGTTCTTGCTCACTGTTGTCGCCACAACGAATTGGAGAGGGAGGGTGGGGCTGCATATGGGGATTGATGGCAGACGTCCGAGAGGACGACTGTTCCATCCCTGTCAGGGTTTGGAGCGCTCCTGAAAAACAAGGCGAAGGACCTGGTTGATCGCAGCGGGCCCTGGGGCTGGCTTTGCTTTCATGCCTGCATGCAGTCCCAACAACAACGACAGTAATGGAAAATGCCATCTTTCGGGTATGCAAATCGGAAACGAGGGGGTTAAGACAGCTCTTCTTGTTGTTCCCCCCCTCATTTCTGATCTGCAGTGCCGAAAGGTGGCATAAGCTGAAGCCAGCTTTTGAGTTTGCCAGGAGCAAGGCCGACTTAGCGAATGTTCAACAGTGACATAACTGAGGAATCATTGATTATGGCAGCAGTAGCAGCAACAACCCCAACCTCCACGCCTTATGGAAATGCTGCTGCAGTCATGCACTTTTCCTCCCAAACAAGACTGGACAGTTGACCTCTGTGGATTAAGGGGTCTTACATCTCTCTTGCTGGCAATGTTTCTTGTGGATAAGGACCTGTTTCATGATCCATAGCAGCTATCCAGACAACTTTCATTTCTTTCATGCTCTTTTGTGTCGGCTGAACTTCATCATCCAGTCAATGAACAACAGCAATAGCAACAAAAACAGATCCTGCACAGGGCTATTGCGTAGGTCCTCACCAATCCCAAGCATGGAATCTCCAATATGGTGATTCAAGATCCACACATTGTCGGCGGCAAGCAACAAGGCATGCAGCAGCAAGATAAAAGTGAATACTTGGTGGGTCAACCAGGATTTCAAGAAATGGTGCCGTGTCCGAATCCTAAAACATTTGGCATCCTGAAGAATTCAGATAAATAAGCACACCAAGAAGCACCAGTAAGCAACAATCGCGAAAATGTGCAGTACCAGTGGGTACTGCCAACCTCACAGGCATGTGAGTCGCATTGATGACATTCGTCCAAAACATTTTGCTAGCAAATCAGTGGCACCTTGAAAGGTGATGCCCGGCACTGTAGCATGCACCTCAAGCTTGTTCATACCTCATACAAGCAAAGTTCTGCATGCCCATCAGTTGTGTCAGGACCAAACCATGTGTTACAGGGCTACAGGATTGAGCTCAGGAGGCACACACCACACTCCCAAACACTATTGTTGTTAGCATTCTTTAGTAATTGAGAATTGGCAGCAATGAGCCTGATTGTCCCCAGACCCAGCGACATAGTTCCAAAGGTTGCTGCAGCTGACCTAGCGTTTGTATGTTGCTCTTTGCCAGGTGATGGGACCACCTCCACAGGGCTCCATAGCCTACACAACTCCATGGCAGGCGCTGAAGGAGCATGTGAAAGAGATTGACAAGACGTGAGCATTCTTTTGCAGTTGAGCATTAGGTGGAGAAGTCACAGCCGCTTCCCCACACAGACAACCAAACAGTGACGAATTCGTAAATCTGAAAGTTATGGTCCAACTAGGTAGCTTAGTCATATGTGTAAACCAAACAACAGCCCCGCAACTACAAAGTCACCTGATGTTGCTGCAGCCCTCACTAAGTGCACCACAACATCAATATCAAGTCTCCTTTGCGCTGTTGCTCCTGCTCTGTTCCTTCCTGCTATTTCCCAGAGAGCGCTGGGTGTTGCAGATGCCCAGGATACATAAGGGCCTCCCCAGTTACTTGTGGTGCGGCTGTTCCATTTTCTGCCTGAATGATGATATGCTCATTGCTTGTCAGCCATCTGCGCGACCTTCTGGCTGAGGAGGGGAGGACCCTTGCCCTCATCAAGGAGTACAATGGCATCTATTGCGATTTCTCCCGCCAGCGAGTCACAGAGCAGACCCTGGAGGTATGCGGAGGTATGCTCAGGTGCCTGCCTAGTCTGCACATTTGCAGGGCTCCTGCCGGGGATTCTGCTCTCTGGCAATGTGGAGCTAAGTCTCGTGAGTTGATGCCACCAGCCACTGCACCTCCACATGGCAGTCAACAGCACTCGTCGCTCTAGCTTCAGAGAACGGAGTGAACTTCCATAATTCAATGGCATTTGCATAGTACCCTCGTTAAGCCACTGCCATATGCCTGCGTTGAGGTTTACATGCTGCACTGGTTGCAAGTGGTATCTTTGGCTGTCTGTTGTGTCATCAGCTGTACAAGATGTTCGATCTCTCCCCATTTGTTCGCCTGTTCTTAACAAGTGAAGAGTCAAGTTGTACAGACAGCAGCTGCCTTGTGCCTAAAGTATTGAGCTGCGCACTGCATTGACAAGACAATGCAGAGTCTGTGGGTACAGCAGATAAAGGTGCACAAAACGAAAGGCATAAGTTGCAGAAACGTGTCCTTGAGGTTTTGAGAATTTGGTATTTGTTGGTTGTGGGCAGCTGCTGTACAACTTGGCAAGGGAGGCTCAGCTGCAGCAGAAGATTGACGCGATGTTCAAAGGGGAGAAGATCAACACGACAGAGGGACGCCCTGTGCTCCATGTGGCAACAAGGGCAAGGAGAGATCAGGTTTGTGGGAGCGAATCGATATTGTGTGCAGTCCAGCGTCACATGAGACTTTTGGGACGAGACTGCTATTGGAAGAGAAGCCTGTGGATGTGAACTAGGCCTAAAATTGCCAGAGGTGCAGGGCTGTCCTGTGTCATACTTTGGAAATAGTAGTTTGTGGTTGTTAATGCAATCTTTTGGAACTGAGACAGCAGTTCTAGCCCCTGCACTACCCTTTGTGTTGGAAGTGAGGAATGGAGATGCACACACAATGGGACGCAGGCATTGTGTGTGGTCAACACCTGAGAAGGTTGATTTTCAGGAAACTTCCACCTGTTGTAGTGCTCTTCAGATCCAACTGAATTTTCATTCAAGTTCAGTAAGCCTGTTGCAATGAATTTGTCACTGAGTTGTCGCAAACCATGCTCGTCAGTGCACTGTAATCCTTTGCAGCAGTAAGGCTCTGTTGATCATGGGTGTGGACGTCTTGACAGCCTAAATAATCTTGGTATAGGAAACCAGAGATGTGAACCAATGTTTTGATTGTGCGCTTTGGTCCAGTAGAAGATATTTGTTGATGGAAAGGACGTTGTGCCCGATGTGTGGAAAGTGCTTGACAAGATCAAGGACTTCTCGAATAAGGTCCGAAGTGGCGAATGGCTTGGAGTCACTGGCAAGCCCATCAAGAATGTTGTGGCGGTGGGCATTGGTGGGAGTTTCTTGGGGCCGTTGTTTGTGCACACTGCTCTCAGGTAGGCTTGGACTGGATGTGTACCAGCCTTTGTAAAGCATGCTCTTGTTCCCATAAGCATTGCATTCTGCTGCCCTGTGACAAGCTCTGCGCGCTGTCCTTGCCCTGCATGAAGGCAATTGCAACATAACAATACCCCGAATGGTGGCTGTCAGCAGCCCAGACAATTCATGCTCATGCGCCTTGCCATTGATGATGGTCTTCCCCTCCATGGGAACCTAGCTCCATACATAACCATGTGCACCATCCTCATACAGTGGCAAACAATTGCAGCACCCTGAAGTTTAGGATTGCTGGTCGTTGTATGCAGTTGCTGTTGTCATGTTATGCTGCTTGTTTATGTGTATTCATGCATATACACACCTGTTCAGGACGGACCTGACCGCGGGTGCTGCCGCGGTTGGTCGCCGCTTGCGCTTCCTGGCCAATGTGGACCCCATCGACGTTGCAAGAGCGCTTGACCAGCTCCGCCAGGAGGAGACCATGGTGGTCATCATCTCAAAGACGTTCACCACTGCCGAGACGATGCTCAACGCGAGGACACTGAGGACGTGGCTCACAACAGAGCTCGGTGAGCTCAAGTGTTGGTCTTGGGCCGTTATGAGATCATGTCTGCTGCCATCGCTATCAGAATTGTTGCCGCGGTTCCTGCGGCTGCTGTTGTTGTGGACATTTGTCAAATAGAAAAGGAAACAAGTCGCCAAGTCTCTGTGAGTGCATTTACCATTTTTATGTTGTTTGCAAAGAGTCTGACGAGACGTCGCTCAGCGACAATCAGGGTGACACAATACACTATTGACCCCAGGATTGCTTGCTGTAATTGAATCATTGCCGTAACGCCACATTTTGCCAAGTGTCAGTGTGTTAGTCCTGAATGAAATGAATCCACCTGCGCAGCTTAGGTGTCCATCACCACTACAGGCAGCCACTGCAGTCCTGAAGAGCTGTGAGAACACTCTGAAAAGACTAAATACACTCCAAAACGATCAGGGCAGCTTTGAAAGCAGAGTGACAATACTTGCACGCATAACTGCTGTGATTGTAGTGCTGGCTATTTTTGAAAGGCCACCACACGATGACAAACTGAAATGCTTGCAATCCCAAAGTGCCATCCCTAACGGCCTGAGTAACCTGTCGAGTAGAATTAGCTTGTCCTGATCAGGAGTTGGCTGCCTTCGTGCCTGGTTCAAGTGCAGTGTGGATGCCATGGCTTTCCATGTGTCCAAAAGTGCGAGAAAGCTGCCCATGCACCTTTCCAGGAGATGATAGGCATAATTCCTCCCATAGGAATGTGCCCAGGAGTACATTTGTACCTATGCCATTTGAAAGTGAAAGTGCTGTGCTTTGTTGCATTCTTGGCAAACTTTGTGATATCCCTCTACCCCCCTTTGCTCTGCTTGCAGCGACACATAAATTGACGAGTTGAATGCAGCGTAGGATGCAGTGCTTTGCACAATACCACAGATCACGGAGGATAGCGCCCCTCCCGCGTTCCACAACAGGGCTGACGTCAGGAATGCAGGAGGCGCTATCTTGCGTGCCCCAGCGGTATCTTCTGTGCCCCCCGCGTTATCACGCTGGCTTTCATACCGGCAGCAAAGCGTGCCGGCGCCCCACCAACTGAGCGCATTACATAAGGCGCGCCATTCACGGTAGCAACCAAAACCGGCGCCAAAAAAAGTGAAGAGATGCCACAGGTCGCTGCATTATGCTGCGCCAGGTTGATTGGCAAAGCGAACCGGCGCCTGGCCAATGTAGCATATTACATAGCATTACATCACTTTAGATAAGGCGCCAGTCACAACACCAACCAATAGCAGCTATTGCGTCGTTGCACTGCACTAAAAGCAGCCTGGAGATCCCGATGACCTTGGTTTGAGTGATGGTAGTATGGAGCTAGACACTGAGAATGTTGAGGACATGGTGTTTGATTGAAGGAGGAATGTCATGGCAATGTTTAGTTGGAGTGAACTAGATAACACTGGGGTGCTAACATATGCAATGAGATGTAAGAATGTGTGAAAATGCTTCTGCATTGTGGTTGTACGTGATGCTGAAGTGAACAATGGTGTCCTGTGCTATCTTGCATATCCCCCGCACTCCGCAACACCGGCCATGTTTGGTAACGCCAGGGCCGTTATCCAAAGGCCTCCGCACTATTCAACACCCTCTGCGCTATCCTCCGTGATCTATGGCAATACCATTTGGCAGCATCCACAGATATCAGCAGAAGCATGGCAGTCTTGGACAATGATATTCTTGGCTCTTGTTGGTCCCATTAGTTCCTTTCTTTCTTTCTTTCTTTCTTTCCTAGTAACAGCAGTGAATGCATCCTTGTGTCTGTCGACTAGGTGAGGCCGCTGTTGCGAAGCACATGGTTGCAGTCAGCACCAACATCGAGCTTGTCACCGCCTTTGGCATCGAACCCCAGAACGCCTTTGGTTTCTGGGACTGGGTGGGGGGCAGGTACTCTGTGTGCTCTGCCGTCGGCATGCTCCCCCTCTCACTGCAGTACGGCTTTGACATGATGGAGAAGTTCCTGATGGGAGCCAATGACGTGGACGACCACTTTGCAAGAGCGCCCTTTGAGAGCAACCTGCCTGTGCTGCTGGGCCTGCTGTCGATCTGGAATGTGTCATTCCTGGGCTATCCTGCACGGGCCATCTTGCCGTACTGCCAGGTGCGCAGCTCCTTGACATGCTGTGTCCAACTCCAAGAATGTGTGTTGTATTGCTTAGTTTTTGCTTTGACTTGGTACATTTTCCTTGATTTTGCTTTGCTCGGTAAATGGTGTTTTGATTTCTTATCTTTCTTTGTAGTTGCTGGTGCTGTACTAATGCTCCTGACGGTATGGAAGGTGTTGTGTTTTGGTTCCCCCATCCTGGTCATCATGTTCATCGATACTGGCACACCAAGCTGGCAGAACCTGAGAGGCTGGCTGGGTCCATGCGCAAGTTGTCCTGTTTGACAAGCAGAACACGTCAGACAGGGCAGTTTGTGCACGGGCTCATCCAGCCCTAAGGCCCTGCCAACTTGGCTTGCATGATGTGGTGTCTCACTTGAGTTTGTATCGCTCCTCATGGAAGTGTGCAGTATCAGTTCAGTGTGATTTCCTTGGCAGCGGATGCCCAGGCAGTGAGGATCATTGTGCAGATCCATGGTGTGTTGTCACAACCCAGGCGCAACCCAGCATGCGGAAGAGCCCAAGATATCTGAGCTTAGTTGTGTTGCTCGTCAGTCTTAATTTTTGTGTTATTTCCGATTCTTGCTGATTGGCGCTTGAAGTACTTTAAGCGCTAAGTATTGAAGTTGATTGTTGACAATGAACAGAGCCTCGTAGCCGTTGGTGCTGTTCTGGCCACAATCTGCTCGTTGCATGCTGCTAACACATGCTCTGTTACCCGCCTCAGGCCTTGGCCAAGCTCGCCCCTCACATCCAGCAGGTGTCGATGGAGTCCAATGGAAAGGGCGTGGACATCAATGGTAAGCCGCTGCCCTTTGACGCCGGCGAGCTGGACTTTGGGGAGCCAGGGACCAATGGGCAGCATTCCTTCTACCAGCTCATCCACCAGGGCCGTGTCGTGCCCTGCGACTTCATTGGGATCGTCAGATCCCAGCAGAGTGTGTACCTGAAGGGGGAGATCGTTTCGAACCATGATGAGCTGATGTGCAACTTTTTTGCCCAGGTTGGTATGGTGGGCTCCTGTGTGAATGGGAAGTGCACCCCACTGGTGTTGTGTGCACCGTTGTGCTGTTGTCTCATCGGCTGTTGTGTTGCAGCAAATATGCTGCAAGTTATTCTGGTTTGGCAAGGCATTGATAGTCCAGGTGCCACCTCACAGGAGGCTGCTTGGAGATGCGAGCCCAGTAGATTGACTGTATGAAAATGAATGCAAGTTTCACTATGCAGTTCGCCGCCCTGGGGTTCTGGCGTATCAGAAATCTTGGCATATCAGAATGACCGTTCCGTTTGATGCAAGGAACCAACCAAATCGAACATTGTTGTGGTGGTTGTTGAAATTGAGACTGCATCGCTAACGACAGCAGCATGTGCCTGCATAGTTTTCTGGCTGGAAGGACATGCTTGGTGCAAAATAAGGGCTCCTTGGCAACCTGACAAGTACTGGTTCAGTTGCTGTTTGTAAGAACAGCTGGGTTTGTCTGCGGTTGAACCTTTCAGATAACGCCGAGCCCTTGTGCACTGTGCCAAAGTCATTCGTTGCCCAGACTGTGCCTCTGTTGTCTCTGTTGTATGTAAAGGGAAGCTTCCCCGAGAACAGTCGGAGCCCAGTCTACTGGCCACACCACAAACAGATCATTAACAAGCTTCCACACAGTGTGCCAAATTGCATGCCGCGCTTCAGCTGTGGACACTTTGGAAGGCACACGAGTAGTCGTTTGCAAGTCACTGACAACTGTGCTCAAATGACTGACAGCGGTGCACCCAATCAAATGCTGTGCATCTGAGGCATACAATCAGCACTGTGGTCTGTGGTAGTCTGTGCATGCTGAACCCTCAAAAAGCACTACAAGAAAGTGAAGCCGCGGTGCCGGTGGCCCGAGGTGCGGTGAGGCCCAGTGAGGCCTGGTGGCCCGGTGCCCGGTGCCGCGAGAGTGAAGCTCCAATCCTTTGATTACATTTGTCACATGACCAAGACAAAACACAGCCCCGGCACCTTATTGGCGATGTTGGGCACTAATTCCATGCAAGTGTTCGTTCGTATCTCAACATTTGTTCATTTCCACTCAGACCCCCCCCCCCCCTTTTTCCCCGAATTCCCTCCAGGAATGAAAGGAGCTCGTGTCTTATCTCGGCATCTAGGAAGAGCAGCTGAAGTTGAGAAGTTCAGCAGAGCCTGTGGCTTCAATATAAAGTTCACTTTTGATCCATGTTGTGCCACTGACACTGGTGCCAATGTCGCAGGCCGACGCCCTGGCCTACGGAAAGTCGCCAGTGGAGCTGCGCGCACAGAACGTCCCGGACCACCTCATCCCCCACAGGTCCTTCACTGGAAACAGACCTTCCCTGTCGATCATGCTGCCAGAGCTGTCTGCATACCAGGTCGGTGCCCGTGGCATGTGCCGCACTGCATTGTGTGGTTTCCCAGGCAGTTGAGGAGTGTATTGCCGTTCCATTTTGCTACTGAACTGGTTTGCTATGATGTTGCTATATTGGTGGGTTGCTATTGTCCTGTGCATTATTATATTTTGCTGTAGATATTACTACTTCCTCTGTCCGGAATTTAATGGGGCCTTTTGTTCGAGAGGCCAAATTCATATCACGCACTTATCTATTCTTTACAAAAATTTCAGAGCACCTAGTAAGGTCACATGTGATGCTCTGGTCAAAATTGCAAGTAAAATATTAAGTACTTTGCAAATGACGATACCTTGAATCCGCACAACCCGGGCGCAACGTCTGAGAATCTCAAGGGGTCGTGGCTGGGGTCCCCGGGTGTGGCCCTGCACTTGACGCCGCGCACCAAGAAATGAATATCTGCCGCCACCGTTGAAACGGCAGGTCGGAGCCGTCCCTGAGGCGAGGCGAGACTGCGGTGCCGGGCTTGAACCACCCGATCGTCGATCCCCACCGTGGATTTCACCGTCCAACCAGATGCACATTCGGAGGTCGGACATCCGAAAAATCGGCAGAGCTCACGGTCCAGATTCCTTCCAACGCACTCCGCCACCAGTGACGGGGTGCACGAGGCTTGCAAAGGCACTGTGAAAAGTTGGGAAGGAAGGCGTTCTCGTCCTTCTGCACCGGAGCAGAAAGATCGCCAGAAATGGCTGTCGCGGCCACACCCTCTGCAGAGGGCTGCCGCGGCTGTTCAGGATGCTCTGAAAGACACCATCGTCCGAAACTTCAGACGCTAGCCACGAAGGATATTGAAAGGCTAGCCGCACAGACACTAAGAACCTCCATCTGCCCATCGAAATGTTACACAGCCGAGATTGGCGGGAGTTCATGGCTTGTTGAGAGGCATGTCTGTGCTTCGGGCATGCCACTTGCCTGCAAGCCGCGACGGAACATAGAGTCATTGGCGCAGGCAGCGATAGGAGGGCGCGTCTCAGGATACCTAAGAACCTGCTAGAAGGGATGGAACCTACACATGTCCGTGTGCCGCTGCACACGATGGGTTGAATTCCCGGACATCGGCGATGGAGACAAACAGATCCCGGTGCCGTTTCTGCTGGTGCTCCACCGCGATGGTTGTCGATCATTGGGCTGGAGCCCGAGTTGCGTGAGCAGCAGTACTTTCACGGCGCTGTGGAGTCCACGGGAAAGGTTGCACTCGAGAGTGGGGCGTTCCTGGACGCGGAACCCCACTGCCGGCCAGGCACATCCCTGCGATGGGTCAAAACTACGGTATGGAGGGGGCCGTATTTGATGTCCTGCCAAATTTGCTGTGACAGTGCATTATCTACAAAAGTTTGATAGCATTTAAAGAGCTCATAGTGGTGATGTACTCTGATTTTCAACATAAAATAACGAGCTTTTACATGAATGCAGCCTCTCAATCAAAGGCGACATTTGTTTCCGGACAGAAGAAGTATGTGTTTATTTGCAGTATGTTTTCAGGATACTGTTTTGGTTGATTTGCATTTTCTGTTGTGTTGTTGCGAATATTTGTTATTTTGTAGTCTGCCTTGTAGTCATTTGCTGTGCTCTGAGGTGCTGGGGTGATGGGTGCTGTGCCATAATTCTGGCGTGGCATAGAAGAGCCTCACACTCTTGCTGTCCACAAGGTGGCTCCGGTTTATTTGCTCAAATGTTAAACATTGAATGACTAGAATATTTTGATTAACGTGCATTCCTCTTAGCTTTCCCATGATGGGATACCGATGATACGGCTCGTCTCCCTGTTGGCTGTATGGTTTGCTGCTACACCATTCCGTTACTGCACAACTGTTGTTGCACTGGGCTACTGTGCTGCATTTCGATTTTTGGTGAGTGCTGGTTGCGCTCAACTTCAGAACTTATCCACCATGTCGCCGAGCATGAAGGACTGTCTAACAGAATGCTTGCCCAGGTGGGAGGTGCCTGTTGTGCAGCCTGTGTCCTTTTTGCTGAAGCCTTTTCCTGTCATGCAAGGTGGGACAGCTCCTGTCGCTGTACGAGCACAGGGTGGCGGTGCAAGGCTTCGTGTGGGGGGTGAATTCCTTCGACCAGTGGGGTGTGGAGCTTGGCAAAGTCCTGGCGAGCAAGGTGGGCGCGACGGCCTTGATATTTCCTTACTTGTCAACCGGATTTTACAGACGGCCGTGTCGTATTTTGGATTCGCAAACGATATTTGTGTCCGAACTCAAGTTCCACCTGGACGTGCTCTTAGCTCTTGGTTCCATAGAACTGGTTGAAGAAACACGACTCTGGTCTTGTTGTCTTGCAGGGAATTCTGTGTCACCACGTGTGGAAACAGTGCATGGTGGTGGTGGGGGGGGGCTTTGTTTCCAAGTAGTAAAGAATGGGAATACTGTACTTGGGTGGTGCTAGCCATGGTTTTGTTGCAATCTATCAAGAGGGCGAAAGAATATTTGCAGGCCATGTGTAGTACCACACTGCATTCTGTTTGGGGCACTAATGAGCCACTTGAGTTATGAAAGCCCCTATGAGCCGGAGATTTTATTGATGCATTTTGAATGCAAGGCATTTTTGTTGTGTCTGATCGCTTTACAGTACCAAAGTTGTGCACTTTAAGTGGGTGGGTGGGCAGGGAGTCCAGATCTGTGACGATAAGAGATTATGCAGCTGCCACTAATTCGATGAAGTTGTGGACATGCCCCAAACGCCACTGATCAGTGGCAAACCACTTCCGACTTCCGCAGAAAGCTCCCTCAACCATTAAATCTTTAAGGACTGCCCCTGTTTCCTCAAATGACCTCCTTTGGGGGTGCCCTTATTGCTTGCCGTGGCTTAAGAATCCCAGTCGTGGCCCAGTACATTCACTGCAGATCTGGCAGTTGTTTTCCTTCAAAATGTTCTAAAATTTGTAACGCACTATTTGGTAATGCTGCTGAGTCATCTTGGCATCGACGTAAGGGTTGACGCTAAGGAAGGGAAGAGGAATCAACTCATCGTCAAATTGACGCTAGACATAGCAAATTCAACATAACGTCTTCCCTTGTATCAGTCACTTTAGTAGTACAGTGTGCACCCTCTGTTTAAAAAGGCGGTATGCCGATGTTGGCTTCGGTCCGCAGGTTCGACAAAAGATGAACGAGACGCGCACAGGCAACCGCAAGATCAACGCAGCAGACGCTTTCAACCCCTCGACCATGTTCATGATCAACAAATACCTGGAGGGAAAGAACGTGTTGACGTACCCAGAGCCGCGCGACGTTTTCCCTGGCGACCTTCTGAAGCCCAAGGACTGATGGCGAAGTGCTGCACCAGCATGCGGCTCTTTGTGTCATTTAGGCACTGAACCAGATTTGCACAGTTCGCTGAAATGGCGTTGACCATCAGACTGCCGGCGGTGTTGGAGTGACCATCGGGTTTGTTTGTTTTGCAATGTTGGACTATCTGCACTTGCCAGCTCTGGTGCCTGGCGACCAGGTTCATCTTGACTAAACACCAAGCACTGTGTGGAGCTGCTGTGCAGCGCCCGTTGGTTGCCAATTTTTTCTATGGCAGGAGCGGTGTGTGCAGCCTTGCGCGGATTCGGGACGCAATTGCCGTTCATTTTATCCCCCAAGACATGCTGCCAGGCAGCACACTGCTGCCAGCATACAGTAGTGTGGTACTACCTGTGGCCGGGATGGCTGCTTTCCATGTAGCTATCCTGACCACACGGATTCGCTACTAGTTGGATTACCATTTCATTGGTTGTACTGTAAGATTCACTGTAGGACTCGGCATTAAATAGCGGGCTGGTGAAACCTCTCGATGAGGTTCGGATATTTATAGAGTAGGCAAGCGGTCACCGCTGCAGCGACAGGACAGTTGAACAGCGCCACGCTTGAAGCGATGACCACGATGTTACAAAGTGCGGGACTCCCACAGGCCAAGGCCGTCAAATACTAGGCCGTTGGTGAGATCCGCAGGGCTTCCCGCACAGACGAGGACGGCCATCTTGAACTGAGCAAGGGCCTACCTGGGGCGCAGCCTGGAAGAATGCACAAGACGCATGTGGCAGCAGAGAGGGCCAGCTTGCCCGTTGTCGTTGGAGGCAGATTGGGGCCTCCTTTGGGGCAGAACGCTCGACAGTTTTGTTCGAACATGTCGGAGGGCGTGGGGCATCTCTTCAGCTGGAGTCCAGTCTGCAGCAGTTCGCAATTTTTGCGTCGCAGGTTTGTCCAGCCATCAGAGCGGCAATCTGACACTAAGCCTCATGCAATCGACAAAGCATCGCCCCTTGCTGATACCTTGTTTTTTTTGTTAGGGTTGGTTGTTTTTTGGTTTTTCAGGGTGTTTGTTTTAGGTGTTAGGGTTTAGGGTTTTAGGATTTTTAGTGTTTAGGGGCGCAGCTTGCATACCAACCGTGCAGTGACTACCGTCCGTCCTGAACGCGGCAGTGGCCCCTGCGGTATTGATCGGGCATGCTGTTGGGGATTACAAGGCCGGGTGATAAACTCGAACTCCGAGCAATGCCCAACTCGAGCGGCTGGGCACCGCTGGCCTGTGTGGGCTTGGACTCGCAGGCAGGAAACGTGCAGCGCCACCGCACTGTGCCCTCCATACAATTACAGGAAAGTGGGCGGCAAAGACGAATAGTGTGTTGAAAAACACAGAGTCGGAGCGGGGGACCTTCGAGAATCCAAGTGCTCGAACGGCCGCGCCCCCCTTCCCCGCTTCGCCCTACATGGCCAGCTGGGTGAACAGCTCTGCATCATGCCATGGCAAGAGTCTGGCGATTTACCCTGTTTTAGGAAAGCTGGTACAAGGCACAGTACTTCGCAGCACTGGATTGTACCACTCTTTCCTGAAAGGCTGACACCGAGTCAAATTCGCACTCTCCACTTGTGTCCTTCAATGCGCCGCCCACAGGTCGAACCACGTCCGCATGTTTGATCAACGGTGAAGATGCTTCCGCTCCAGCACGAGCTGCGGATTGGCGAATGCAGACCCACCGTACAGCATGAGCCCAAAGGCGCCCAGGATGCGCGTGAGACCACGGCCGAATTCCCACAATCGCCAGTCCAGGCAGGCAGCATCCCCGGCACATCGACGGTTCAGCTGGCCGCCTCGAGCGCGTGCACCGCGTCGTGGACTCGCCCTTTCGGCGCTGCACTCGCCAGCGCGGTCATCGCGACGTCAACGAAATCGTGCCCATGGCGTTTCAGGAATCTGAACCTCTCCTGCATCAGGTGCAGAACAGCTGTCATTCGTCGGATTTTCAGCTTGCGATCATTTAGGTGTTGTGTGCTATGCACTTAATTGATGTGCTTGTAGATGATTGTAATAAAGAGTGCGCATGAAGATGAAAGTCCACCTTACTCGGTAGCTTCTTCTAGTCATATTGTCTGTTACTTCAAGAGTTTTCTAGCCCTTGGTCACGGCACACTGCTTCAGGGAAATTGACAGGAAACTGCTGGATTCCTCACTGGAGTCCTATCCTTGTTACTCGATGGATGATGGATCAGAGTGAAAAAGTGCGATACATGCTCAAGCAAACAACATCAGCCAGTTCAGTAAATTATCACACGCGTCCATTCACCACAGTACATCCTTACCTGTTGACATCGTGAAGTCTTTCTGCAATGCAAGTTATATCTTCAATGCATTTGCGCATTTGCACTCTCCAAGTGCGCACTAGTTCATGCTCAACAAGCTGCAGAGGAGAGCTGCTTTAGCATTTACTTTCTTCGCGATCCATGGCCCAAAGGAAAGCTGCGGTGCCGGAGGGTTTGCTGCTCGTTGACATCCAACAGGGTTCACACACCTTGTAGCCAACCGGCAGGAGGTCTTCTGCCTCTCCAAGTGTGACGGGCCGGTACTCCAACTCCTCCCCTGGCTGCTGGTCTTCCGCAAGCCTGGGGCTCGTGGATTTGCAAGGCGACACCTCGAATTCGTATTTCGAGGCCTCGTGCAAGAAACGCAGGCCGCCGCCAGCAGTTTGGTGCTTGACCTTGAGGCCCAACAGCCAGGAAGGAAGGTCGCTGGCAAAGGGCGAACTGCAGGGGGCAGAACAGCGAACTCTTACCGCAGCACATTCAACTCTTCCGCATAGTAACGTAGTGCTTGGCCATTTTTCGCGGTGAGAAATTAGCAAATATTTTTGCAGTGCAGCATTAAAAAAAATGCTCTGAAAAGGAAAATGAGGAATAAAACTGGAGTAATCACTTTTTCGATGCGGAAGGGTCTAGTACCATAAGCTGAGAACCCGACTTGAAGCGCGCCGGAAATGAATTTTTTAGAGTCTGACTGAGCGTTCTTGTGTAGGGATCTACCCTGGTGAAATAGGGGTTACGTGAGTGGCGGGGCTCTCCGAGTCCTGGGTGGGCCGGTGGCCGCGCTCGAGGGCGGTTGACGGGAGGCGCGGGGCTGTCGGTGTCGCGGCTGCGGCGCGCTGTGCCCACTTGCGCTCGAGCCGTGGTTTCCCGGCGCGATCCCACGTCGTCGCGGCGGCTATGACGGCCAGCGCCAGCGCCGATGGCCGCTGCGGCGATGCCTCGGGTCCCAAAACCCAACTTTCAGAGTTGCAGCCCCACCCGAGGGCTCCCACCGGGGCGGGGACCTGCTCCATTTCCCTGAAAGATCTCCTCCATGACAGCCATCGGCACGGTGATGGCGGCACACGAGGCAATCACCGCCCACTTCAAAACGAGGCCTTGAGGCCCCCGGTGCCAGGAGTGATTTGATGGGGCTATTGTGGAGATCGGAGGCGTGGGTCCCGCCCGGGCCGATGCGCTTGCTTGAGCGCGACCGCGCGGTGGGGTGTAGACCCCCGCGATCGCGACTGTAGCGAGCGGTGTGTGGCAATCACAAGCCGACATTGGCGAATTCGATCCGGGGTCCGTGTGTGGATTAGAAAATCCGGCCTCAGCGGCGGTTTTGCGATCCAAACATGCGCGTGGAAACGGGATCCCCGGATGGGCTTCCCCGGGTCGCATGGAGGGTGCAAACTCTCACAGCAGTGCTGCGCAGCTGTGGGAGCAGCGACGGTGGCAATGGACACAGCAATCAAAGAACAATTGTCGCCGAACGAAGAACATCAGCTGCGCAACCCAGCCACCAAGTGAGTGGTCTTTTAGTGGATAAAGCAGGAACGAAAGTGCACAACGTCGGCCCGACTTCTGGACTTGGGTTGAATAAATGTACTACGGTAGCCGTTTCCTGTTCAATGCAACTCTTATGTCAGATTACCTATTCTCTTTTCCTTAGCCCTTGGGCCCAGCTCCCTTTTCCCTGCATCTTACGCCCTATTCCCTGTTCCTGGTTTCTTGCTTTATGCAAGGAGTAAGAAATGATGATGAGCTATTTCCACGCTGCCAGGAGCAGCACAGTGTGGGCACAGGGGAGCTGTGGAGGGCAGGACTGCGAACTCTCATCCCTTGGGGTTCCTGGCGCCCTGCTCATTCTCTGCTTGCTCCGGATCGAGGGTGGATGGGTGATAATACTGAGGGGCCCGACAGACCCGATGGACCTACGTACAATACTCTTCTGTTGGGGAGTATGAACAGAATGGGGAAAAAATGTGTGGAGATAAACTAACACGCAGTACATTGGACCATGTTCTCAAAACAGATGCCAGGAGGACCTGCCCACCATGTGCCACTTGTGCGTCTCCCGTTTCAGGAAAAAACATAGAGAGAAATTTTAAAAATAAGTTCTAAAATTCCATTATAAATTTTAGAATTCTAAATCTATAGAAATCTGTGAATTGTGTCTGGGATGAAAAGCCGGCTTGGTATCTCCCTCTTCTTGGAGTCGGATGCATTGGGGGCAAGACCATCTGCACATTCTTTCTGTAGTGTCAGTAGATTGCCAGTAGAGACCATTGGCAAGTCATATACGATTGTGCTTGTTATCAAGTCCTGAGGAAGCACCTCTATTGCAACACCCACAAACATGGTTTGCTACACACATTCATGGGAATGAGGTTGACAGCGAGATTCAAGAACTAAAGGAGAGGGTGGGAACGCACCTGGGCTGGGGTGGTTGATGGAGTGCTTGCAGTGTCTGGGAAGAGCCCCTGCCAGCATTGTCAGTATGCTGCATGCCATGCCTCGGCGAGCACCCATCGGCTGGCCACTGCTCGGTGGCCCCCTGAGCAATGACCGCCTTCAGTAAGAATTTGTCATCAACATCGAACGGCACATCCAGGCCCCTGCGCCTTTGGGGCTTGGCCATTGGTTCGCGGCGATCAGTTTTTGGACTATGTGCATGCAGACTCATACCTGGCATTGCCCATGTCAGGACTGCATTTTTTCTTCCTTTCCTTCTTTGGTTATGTCAAACTTTGGAATGAAAGATGCTGTGTGTTGTCACTTTTACACTTGTCATACAATAAACCACTAAATAATAATGAAAGTGGCCCAGCCTCCTCCCCCCAACCCAACCCGCCAACCCCGAACAGGGAACGGGAGCAGAGATGCTGTTTCGAAACGCATCCCAAACATGTACGCAGTGCGCTATGTTTCACACCCTCCAGTTCTAGTTTCACAGTCCCCCTTTCCATACCATATGTGAATATGTTATGCACAGTTTTGCAACAGCAGTAGAGTGTGATTTTCCGCATCATCGCAATTGTCGATTCCTATCAAATTTCCGACTTGATGAAATCAAATTTGATCAATCATAGATACCCACCAGCGCAGTGGGTGCTAATTGCTACAATCCTTGAAATTGCCTTCAACAAGACAAAGCGCTGCCTTTGCACCTTGTAGGCGATCACGGGCAGATACAAATCCAAGAACGTTTGGGTGCTGGTAGCAACACGAAACACATTTGCAATGGGTAGTCCTGGGCAATAAAGCAAGCGAGTGAAGCCAGCGACTTTCCATGCAGCAATTGAAAGCTTCTGCTCACCTATTGTGCCAACGCAATACGTTGTATGTACAATACATGCTACAACACATCAACACATATCAGACTACCATACTGTTTTGCTGCAACAGTTTTCACTGCCAGATCCATTCAAGCAAGCAACACCTCTTCAGCTGGCGCTCCTGGGGAAGGGCTGTTGACTTGGAATGATAGCTCAGGGGTGACGTCACCAAATTTGTAGACCCTCTCAGGGCACTCCGCAGTTCCAAAGAGTGCTTTCTCGTGCACAGATTGCCTCCTGTAAATTGCAAAGGGCCCAGATCAGCAGTGAGGCTTCAGTTCTGGCTCCCAACTGCACCTGGACGCTGAAATTGATGTATCGGTACTGCAATGTACTACAGTAGTTATTTTGCAATCGAATAAAAACGTTTTGTTACACAAAGGACACACCAAACATGCAACGTTCTTGGATGTCGCCAAGATGCTGGGCACATAGCGGCAAATTGGTGCTTGGACATGTGGACGTCGTTGGCTGCATTTCCACATGCCAGTGGCATCACAATTTCTTTTGTCAACACACTGTTACCGAAAAACAAAGGAACCCATCCGTTGCTACAGTGCTGTGGAAAAAATGAACATAAAATGATGATCAGCTGGCTGTCTGGGGTACAAAAGCAGCGCTGCTGGAATGAATGCATCGTCAAAAGAAAATGTCGACTTCTCACATTACAAATTACTCTAGTGATACAATTGTGATGCAAAGGCACAAGCACAAATTGAAAGTTCGCCCCTCCTACTGCACTGGTCGCACAAACAGGTGACGTGAGGACCACAAGAACCTGTGGAATTACGGGACAAGGAACTAGCAACATTGAGACTGGAATGACGTCTGCTTGCAGAGACATCTCTGCATCAGCCATCAATATTAACTTGTGGGAGTATCCGAGTTTTGAACTCTTCAAAGCAAGGCGCTAACCACAACCGGGCAAGGTCACTTGCCGCAGAACGTTGTATTCAAGCTGCATGCAGATTATTCGGTCATTTATTTACTTATTTATACACCCACTTAATGTTTGTTTTGTTTATTCATTTCTTTATTGAGCCATGTATTTGCTTATTCAGTCCATTATTTACTTTGTTGGGTTCAACTGTTGTTGTTTATTCCCTCCCACATCTATGACATGCATCACACTGAAGAAATTTGCAATATATCATTTCATCGCAGTCGTGCCTGAGGAAGGGACGATTTCGCACTGGCGCCGTCCATGGCACAACTTCCGACAGCCACTCGTTGTCGATCCGGGGCTGGGTGGGCACCATCCTTGCTTCGCAGAGCCCATCTCCTCCACTGACAGTGGCAGTTTCCTGTTCAGCACCAGGCTTGGCCAGTGGTGGAGAACAATGCCATGGTGATGTCTGAGCACCACAACGACTATTATGCACACACACACACACCAGAAACAACAACACCACAGAAGGCCACTTCGATTGAGACAGAGTCTGCTGTATTTTGCACCCTGTGCAACTTGACGGTGCATGGAATTACGATATGGGGGGAACGGAAGACGTTGGTTGAGTGTTTCTGTGCCCATCATCGCCAGCGACGTGCAAGGGCCGTTATTGTCGTTGGTCTTCAACAATTGGATACATTGAAGATTGATTGCAGTGGGACTGACAGAGAAGAAACTGTGTCATGCAAAGGGGACCCTCCCGACAATGCCCACAGGCTGCAAGGGGAGCTGCTTGTTGCACTTCGATGATACTCAGTTTGGACTTGTATTTTCAAGGGACACAGCCCACCTACATAGACCTCTACACGTCCTGCCTGCACTCAAGATTCTGTGAAACAGGAAGTTCAAGCTCGATGCATCTTGAATCAATGCTCTGGACCAGATGAACATACATTGAGGAAAATGTGGCGAGGCCAGAGACTATTTGCGCTATAAGGATGAATGGGCTATTAGGCTATCAGACTTCTTTCTTGATCATCCTTGCATACTGACGACATCCTTGCGAATCTGTTCGTTACTGCGGACTGGAGTGCAATATTTCCAAAGTGCAGGGTAGCACCCCACAAGCAGCAGACAACACGGCAAGAATGGAATAAGATGGCATCTTGTGAGCGTGGTAGGGCTGTCCGCCACTTGCAGAACAGCACATACAACTGGAAACTGACCAACCCAGCAAGAACCAACCATTAACACGAGTCGACAATGAAAACATGGTTTTCCTGCATGGTACGTGGGGCACCCACCTACATCTGATTGAAGAGCGGCACACTCAGTGAGACAGCAACCATCACAGCGTAAAAAGCATGCAACAAGGATCCGCCCAGAATCCGCCCCCAAAAAACGTCAAAAAAAAAATCCATCGAAAATTTTCCCAAGCATCGGCAAGTAGGCCGCCCACCTGATCTCCCACGTTTCCTAAGATGGGCTTGGGCAGGACCTCAACCGCGCCCCTTCGGGCAGCATCCTCCCTCACCACGCACACCTCCACAGTCTGGTCCACTGCCATCTGGCACCTGCCTTCAAGCACTGCGCACTCTGCCCTCGATGCCTTCAGCTGATCCTCAATCACCTGCACATCGTTCCTGCACTGAGCAAGCTCCTCCTTCGCCCAGTCGAGCTGCTCCTGCAGCACAGCGACATCAGCAATTCTGCCCTCCCTCGATTCAGCAAGGTCTTTTTCAGCCTGTGCCCTCAGAAGATCGTTCTCCTCCTTGCCAGCAGACAGTTCTGCCTTGGCACTTGCAAGCTCCCGCTCGAGGTCAGCTGTCCTGGTTTTCAGCTGTGCTGCCTCTTCGCGCCACTGCTGCTGCTCGGCACGGATCAATCCCAGCTCAGACTCTGCATTGTTGAGCTTGGCCCTCATATCTGCCACTTCATTCTAGCAGCCACAGCCACACAAAGGAATATCATCTTGTCACTCACGATCGCTTCATAGTGCCTCGTGCTGGCGAAGTAGAGAGGCAAGGCATATGGGAATAAAAAGCACAAAATGCAGCGCAGCCGAGCTGTGCATGGTCCAGTGCACAGGCATAAGCAACAGATGCATCGAGGTGGTGCAGTTCAATGGATTCGTTGAAAGCTTTCTTTACAGTGATGAAGGATGCTTAGGTACCCCTTAACAGACCCACACTCCATTTCCTGGTGCAAACCAAATAACCACACAGCTCCCCAATGAACATCAACTGAGACGTTAAAATTACGAAGTCCACCAGCGAAGTCCGCGAATACACAAAAAGACTTCCAAACCAGCAGGCCGGCTGGCTGTGGCAACCAATTTGTTCGTGCTCACTGAGGGTGACACTGCGCAACCTGGCAGACCCCGCTGTGCCCAAGGCCCAGCTCGTTCTCCCAGCACCTGGACTTTAAATGTGTGACTTGTGACTTTAAGTGCTATGCTGTATTTGGAATAAATCAAATCTAAACTGATCACCTGGACCTTCACCAGCTGGCTGCGGGCGTCCGCCTCAGCATCCGTGGCTGCTTTGACAAGCTGTGCCTGATGATCCACGTCCTGTTGCAATTGGTCGCACAGCTTCATGAAACTGGTTTTGACATATTCATACGCCTCCCGGTCCCTTTCGACTGTCTCTTCTGGTTCAATCTGCTTTTCCTGCCTCAATTTGCTGTAGTCAATGCACAGATTCCTGTGCTGGTTCTGTGCAAGCAATCACGATGGTTATAAGCAGCCCGGGCAGGTGAGCAGCGTGAGCAATTCATCTGCACAATGCAAACAGGTGAAAATACGAAACGGCTGGCCATTTCACCATTATGTAGGTAGTTTTGTAAGAGCATCACATTCCTGTTGCACAGTTTTTTTTTTTGCCTTGCACACATTTTGTTGTGCTGTGTGTTGTCAATAGACTCCGTGAAGAAGACCGATGCAGCGTAGTGCACAGTGTTGTGGATTCTGCACCATCGTGAAAGTGAAGAGAGCGCAACACACCATGCTCACTGATGCAATGGAAATTGTTTTCTGTTCACTGTCACTTGTCAACCCATTGTCGTCTGCTAAACAGAAATGACATCCTCAAACACCAGAGCCATGAAATGACGGCGACAACCCTGAAATGAGACTATTGTGTAGCTTACAGACAGTGCAACAGAGAAGAACTATTGATGTGAAGAGAGGCATTGAATACCCACCAAGATATCCACCATTTCGGCTAAACGT
The DNA here is from genome assembly GCA_905146915.1 of Ostreobium quekettii. Lineage (NCBI taxonomy): Eukaryota > Viridiplantae > Chlorophyta > Ulvophyceae > Bryopsidales > Ostreobiaceae > Ostreobium > Ostreobium quekettii. The sequence goes on along the minus strand of CAJHUC010000719.1, from coordinate 3,993 downwards.
TTGCTCTTGTTGCCTTCACAGGACATTCTGGCATCCAATTCTGCAGCCACTTCGATTTCAGTGTTATGGCTCCGCTGTTGCATGGTGGCAGCGATGGATGCCGGCTTTGTGCTTGGCCCAGACTTGCTTTCTCCCCGTGATTGGTTCATCGAGACGTCCTGAAGTGCTGGTCGAGATAAGCCCACCCCCTTGGGGCTTTCGCAGTCAGCTTCTGCAGTGTGCAGTATTCAGGGCACATGTAACGTTCAACATACTCTACAGGACCGCAAGCACTGTGACGCTCACTGGCGGAATGCTCGGTGATAAGACCACTGGGCCAGTTCGTGCCCTAGCGATGTCATTCTTGCAGTTGCTGAAAGTTTCTGTGGTGCTTCAGCTTTGGGCCAGGGCATTTGACTTGCAGCACTGCAATTACGATTTCAGCAAGAAGCCTGCCACACTAATTGTATGCCATTTGTACGGCAGCATGGAAGGTGATGCATTGCACTGCAGGGTACAGTGTTCCAGTGCTACTGCTGTTCACTGCTCACGGCAGTTGTACAATCGCTCACCAGTAGCAATCATTAACCCATTCCAAGTTGATTGTTAATGGGTTATTCCAGAAGAGAGGGAGCAAGCCAGGGCATGGCGTCATGTCATGCTGCTCCACCCTGAGTACTTGTTCCAATTGTTGTGAACGATGCACAGTGCTGTGTGTTTTTACCCTGCCCTTAACATCTTCAACATCATGTTGCACAACATAGAACAGAGCCTTGCTATCATATTGACTAAGGGGAGAACCATTGTATGACTCTGTCCTGCTGCATTGAAACTTTTGCCTGGCCATATTGTCGATGTGAACAGGCATGGATGTCAAGCAGCAAGTGCAGGAGTATAGATCTGTCCAGTACTTTCGCATGCAATGACAAGCATATGCAACCTGACCATGCAACCTGACCATAAGAAGCACACAGATGCTTCTTGTCTTGTATCATTAGAACAAAAACAGGCAAATGCGATTTACTATGAATGCTGAGCTGCCAGTCCCCCAGCCCAACCCCCTGAGTGCCAAATTTATCTTATTCCTTTCGTGAGACCAAGCATTCCTTTGGATTCGAACAATTTTGGGGCTTTACATCACCTTGCACTCTCTTGTTAGGTGGCACGAGGCCCGCATATCTTGTGATAGAACGGAGGCAGGCGGACACTGAAAAGTGATGAAATATCTTGGAAACCAAAGAAAGAAAAAAGCACAGATGCATGTGTGCAGGTTTCATAGTTTGGATGACATCGCCACTGGACGACTCTAAATTGGCATTCCCAGCTCCTGAAGACGACTGTGATGCCCAAATGGTCTGGTTTAGGTGTTTAAGTTGCACTATTGTATAGGAGCTTACTAAATTCAAGCAAGCGACTTTTAAGCAAAAAGAACTATTCACAAAAAGACCACAGCACTAATTTGGACGCCCTATGGGACAATGATATGGCACTATTTCTGAAAGAATGTCCCAATGGCAACAAACATTATTCAATCAAGAAGTATCACTGTCAAGAAGTATTAGGTAATCAGAAGGTACACATATCAAAGCAAGGAGGCAGCCATCAGCTACCCGTTGTGTCTGACAAGGCAATGTCAATAATTTGCTCATTGGTCAAACTGCTCAGAAACAAATCATGGGGCATAGCAGCAACATCAAGCAATGGCACTAGCTTGGCAACTCAATAAGAAGAGTGGTGGATCAGCGCTTCAAAAAGTAGCACCAGAGAAGTAGAACCAGACTGGATAAGATTTTTGGAAGCAGCCAGCTCCCTGCAGGACATTATGCTGTGGCACGCCAGAGACTTTGGGCGAAGAAACCAACATCGCCGCACCTTCCACGGGCGTCAGCGTCTTTTGGCTGCGCCTCTTGGACCTGCCAGAAGCCGAGGAATGCGAAGAGCGCCTCTTCTTGGCCCTGGGTACGGCCGCCTCCCCATCCCCATTTTCCTCAACCGATCGACGCACAGCCCCGTCGTCCCTCCGGACCTCAACGGGGTCCCCTTCCTGCCCACGGCCTCCTGCAGCCAAAACAGCAACAGCGCGAATGCGTCCCACCCACAGGAATCCATGATTTAATCAAGCAGGCATAGCTCGGGAGGCTACTGGACGTGGGCCATTCGCAATGGTTGGGTCAAGAACAACAAAAGTCGAACCTTGTTCCATTGACGGCACTCTCTTCCTCAGTGACCTCCTGGGTGCCGACCCCTCGTCTGGCGACGGCCCCGTGCCTTTCGCCTCGCTGCCGGCCTTGGCCCCCTGCAGACAGACAGTTCAAAGCAGCCCTCAGCTCGGCGATCCACCAGCCCATCGCCAGAGCGAATGGGCCCCTGGAAGCTCCCGTCTTTGCACCAGAAAGCTCTGCTGCAAAGACAGGAGAGCATGCCCCTTGATGAGATCCCCCATCCTGAGGAAAAGCAGTCTCACATACACTCGCCTATCGGAGGTTGCCCTTTACATGATCTATTTTTCTCTCGGAGTGCAACAAGTCTTACCTCCGCGGAGGGAGGGTTATGAGCGAATTTGTTCCGCAACGACGGTGGTTATGCCGATGTCTTCCAGCGCAACGGGGTGGCACGCGAGAAAGATCCCCACGAGCAGGTGCGCGGTGTATCTGTGGCAAACAGAAGCGACGGCCGATCCCACGAGAGCCCGCAACTCCGAACCCCACATTCTGTTGGCTCGAAGCCCCAGCCTCCAAATGCGAGCCCAGCCATGCGGCATCCTCCCCCTCTGGCGGTGCAGCGACATCGCCTGCCCGCCTCAGATCGAATGAACGGCCGCGCCCAGATGCCCACAAACACACGTCGCTCTCCGGCGGACCAACCAGCTTTGCCCCCACGACACCGCGACCATCACCACCACTCCTCTTGTTGCACTACGGACTCCACATCACCATCTCACTGCATGGAAAGGCGTCTCAAGCACCCTTTCTTGCTCAGGAGGGGGTGCGGTTCGTATGGCCTGTTTCTCTTGCAGCGAATCATATACCCCCCACCCTGCCCTCCTCGCTCCCAGTCATTCCGTTCTACCGCCGACCCCACCCCCGGGCCGAATCCCCTCAGATCACCTCCCCCCACCGCCATCGCATCATCATCCACAGGATCTCAACAACCGTGCGCATCGATCGGCGCGCCGTGCACCCACCCTGCGCTTCCTCGCCGCCCGATCGCCCTCCTCAGGCACGATCGCCATCGCCGGCTCCGCGGTGGGCTTCACTCTATACCAGCCCGGGGATGGGCAAGTCGCGGAGCTGTAGTCCACCCTCTTGCGCGTGCGCAGCGTGGGGGCCGCCATGGCGCTCGCGCTGCGCTTGGCTCCCAGCGTCTGGGCGTGAGCTTGGCGGGCTGGTGCCCCGTAATTTCTGGCAAGCGTGCCTTCCCGCCAATTCCGTGCTGGGTACAGTGCGTTTTTTGAATTCTGAGCGCAACAGCCTGACATTTGTGCTACAGTAGGGGACCCTGCTTTGCGCCCCCCCCAACAACGCCACGGCCCCCAGTAGCGCCCCGTTTTTTGGCTTGTCACCATATCTGCAGTACTTTATGCAGTTTTGTTGTGCAGTGGGACCTCAAACTTGTACCCGGGGGTGGGGGGGGCGGTTTAGCGAACCTCTGAACGGCTTGTCACTGTTCCCATAGTACTTTATTTCACTGCGACAGAGCCCAGCGCCCGTGACTTCGGCGCGGCGACTACTGTATAAGTTGTTCGATTACAGTCCATTCTGCTCAAGTAAATGGCCACCACTGTAATCGAGAGAAAACCGTAGAGAAAGGAAAGGTCAATGTGCTCAGCAGAAATCACATTGAACGGCATGACATACGGTTACATTTAGCGGTCATGCAGTTGCTGAATGATCAAGGCAAACGTACGCACGCTTAGCTTCTCTCCAGTGCACACGAATTGATGCATTTACAGCTGAGATGTCCTCCATCTCGCTGTTTTGCAATGCCGCTCATCAGAACCGTCCAGAATGAGCA